>JANAVB010041814.1:1640492-1733001 GCA_029216955.1 Iris pallida | reverse complement strand
TTGGGGGAGGACAGTCACTAGTGCGTATGGGAAGCCAAATAGGTAAACCATAGTTTTCGAAAGGAACTATGGCGAGATTTTATTTGCAGATACCCTCTGACGTTTTAGACGTTACGGCCGGATACAGATGACTGGATGCCAGTTACGTACTTATAGCCTAAATCTCACCCATGCGCAATGAAAGTTGTCCTCTAAATTGCACAATAGACGGTTAGAATCCCCTTTGCATATTTGTGTCTAGGATAGTCTTTTGTATAATATTTTATTATTTTGACAGTTCATTTTAGCATGTTCTTCCTGTATCTTGTTACGTCCCTTTGAGGGACCTGGTAATTTCTCCAGGTGTGTTTTATGATTTCGTAGGTGCTCTAGCCATGGCCATAGTTTACAATCTACTTTCGTGATACTAGCTTTTGGATCGTCTTTCGCTTCGCTCGACTCTTCCATCGTTGCTATGTATTTCTCTCTTTTGTTGGTAGTGGATTTGTCTCCGCCCAACGTTTTGTATAAATGACTTAAATAAGTTAATTTTATGATAAATTGGTTTGTGGCTGATATTAGTTTCATGGTTACTGCATTTTACAGCTTATGTATACATACAAGGTTTCCAAATATTGGAGTGTGCTTCGTATGTATGCAGCTGGCATGATTACGTTTCTAGTCCTACATATTTTGGGACTGGGGCGTTACACCACCCGTGCAACTAATGCGCCGTTACTACTTGAATCATTCATGCACCACCGTTGACCATATCGCTGACCGAACAATATTTGTTTGCCTCGGGTATGAGTATGTCTACCCCCGGTCAATATTCGACACACTATATGTTCATCGCAACAATCCTTAAATTCACCTTCGCCTCAAACCACACGTAAAATCCAAATTGCCACGCCTTGCAAGTTCGAACATCTCTGCTGGGCATGAATCACCATACCTGTGCTCACACGGAATGATCGCCCTAATTTGGCGTGACGTATGTGCGAGGCTGGAGTTGCGCTAACACAAGATTAGAACATCAACGTTGTGGTTATCGTCGAAACAATCAAGACACTTTTGTTTTCATCCAAGTAATATATCAATCCATTCTCAAATTCTCTCGACGCATTTCAATACCCTTAAGTACGTTTACATAACAATCACCTTTGGATAACTCGTTGCGTTTTAGGCATGTACTATCTTTATTTCGCATGAATTACATTCTTTGTATTCGTCGTTATCATCCAAACTGACATCAACTTAACTTGCATCTTATTCATCCAACAACAATGCTCAATATAATTTTTGTTCATTCGATTAAAGTATCTTCGAGTTATTGCACATAATCTCTGATAACGTCATCGATATGCATAACCTGAACATCTTCCTTTCTCATAAACTCCAATTTATTGAAATCATTATTATTATCCGAACTCGAATACGAATCACATCTCGTATGCATCAAGATCTCTCCCGTTGTAGCTAACTATCATCACCGAGTGACACAATTTTCAATTTATTATATTCATTCTCGTATTCAAAAATTGTACTTCTGAATCGTGCTACCGACTCTTTACTCTAACCCAAATTCATCCGTATGAACCTTCGTATCTACCAAACTTTTTTTGAACAAGTCTTCCCATTAACTTAACTCAATTCGATCGAGTCAATTATTTCTTCAATGCTTATTCCCTTCACTATTCCCAGCCTATCGTTCAGCTTACACTCAACAAATTCTCGTTCGACTCACCATTCATAGATGCGAGTTCGCGCCTGATCGTACTAACTTAATTCATCAAAGCATTCTTGCATCGACTTACACTGAACAATTCCTACTCGAGTCTCAACCCTATCCCGTCCGTTGCGGACAAACTTATCATAATCGACACCATCATCTCGATACATCTATCGCAAGTCGCCAAATTGTTTAACATAGCATTCACTAAGTGGTATTGCATATACCACTCAGAATTTGAGTCTATCACCATCAACACAAATACTCCGATGTACCGATCGTGTATGTGGTATGGCATATACCACTCAGAATTTGGGTTATTTCTTTCGCAATGTATTAACCGTTTCTTCTGACATCTATTTTGATCTTACCGTGCCTCGGTGATCTTACCGATCACATACGCAGTAATCGCTTATTCAAAGCTCGACTCAATATTTGGCCAACATATATGTTTGCCTACTTCGAAGCCTGACACAACTCGGCCAACTTACATATTCGTCTACTCAAGTTTGACTTAGCGATCAACTCGACTATCTACTATCGCATCTGCAATTTCTCAATCTTACTCGTTGCAACTTGTGCAACGATTTATTCTCGATACTCAAAGTCATTACTCAATTTTATTCAACATATTCGTTATCCATTCACCTGGCCACATAACCTGTATCATCCCACATATCGACTCGTTGTACTGATGCAACGAATGGCTCACGACTTATTTTACTCTGTGCAACCAACAACACATAACTCTTCACACTTTATGCGACCAACAATACGTATCTTATTGCACTTCGTGCAACCAATGACTCGCAACTTGTTGTACTTCGAGCAACCAATATTTCGTAACTCGTTGCACCTTATGCAACCAACATTATACAATTCGTTGCACTTGGTGCAACCAACATCTCGCAACATTATTCGACGACATCAAGTAAATTTCCAAACGTAAGCAGCAAGACACACACAAGTATTTAGACTTATTGCATGGAACATCTAGTGTGGTATTGAGCAGATCCATGAGCCATGCAGTTGCATAAAACACTTAGAGTCAACAAATTTCGATAGCGAAGCAACTAAGGGTCAAAGAGATTTGTTCACGGTCGAGAGGATGGAACTGCTCTGATACCAACTTGTCATGCCCCGAACCAAAAAATTGTTCGTCCTCGTTGGGACATGATGCCGCACGAGCCCGAAGTTGCTCTCGTACAAGGCAAAATAATAGGTTCACGTAAGTTTATCTCAAATTGATAGCATAAGCAGCGGAAGAAAACATAGTATACAATAAGAATCTATTTTATTGATAAATGAACATGAAGATTAAAAGGGCACTAAATAGCCCAACTGAAAATGCCAATAGGCTACAACGCTCATGATCTCTCTAGCTCACAAAAGGATTTCGTTCCATACATCATGTCGTTTATAGAACATCCAAAGACTCCCGGCCGAACATCTTCATGTTGCATGTCGAACCCAGTGCGGTCGCATGTCTCGAAACGCTAACGAACTCGATGCCTCAATATATCCAAGCGAAGCTCCGCCACAAGCAAACCTATTTCATGAACCTACAGGCAACTAGTGGAGTAAAACATGTTATGAGCATAAATGAAAACATAAATGTGGATCAGTTTCAGGGCAAGCTTAAGCAGTAAAACATGTTATGAGCATAAATGGAAACATAAATGTGTCCAATCATGTGTCCCTGCGACAATTATTGTTAGTTACATGATTTCATAAACATAGTGATTGTGCCCATCTCCGTCCTGTAAGCCAATTATAATCATGAAACCAATAGATCATAAGCATAATCATAAGGGTAGCAGGCTCTGTGCCTGCACCCGATTCTCATCTCAGCCTACCGGTCCTATCTATATGAAGGTCACGGTGTTCTGCTCCGTAATAAACTTGGTATCTCAACGCATAAGCAGACGATCTCTTTAGTACGTGTTGCTTGCCCAGTATTCGAAGGATTGTAAACTTACTGATATCATAGCTTATCACAACATTGGCCGGTCGTAACCTGTCCTCATAAAGTGCACCATAAATACCAAACATAATTTCCTCTTAGGTCGAACGATTCCGGTGTCCCGTTCGTAGCCGTTCGAGGGAAGCCGAACCTGTGCATGGGCCATCCGAGTCCATTGACCATGCAATACGCGCCTGAGTTTCATAGAACCAAACATGTTCACGTATCTCTATTACTATCGGCATTATGCCCCAACACATCTATATTGATGCACGATGTGCCAACGTAACATCTACTTGTCCAACGGTTCTCATATTACTCGCATAATAGCAGTTTTGTGACAATCGTGCCACAACTGCATGTTTCGCGGGCGAAGCATACCCTTCGATGTTCGACAGCTCTGTGGTGTTTCACCATGATTTGTTCCTTACTCATACTCGATCATTCGTATAGTTTTTGTGCATAGATGCATGCTCAATGCCATATTTGATGTTCTAGGCCTATAGTTTGATGTTCTCTGAGTCGTGCACTTGATGTACATCTCAAGTTTGCCTTTCAATGTTCTACCATCAATGTCCTACCGCAACCCGTGCACTTAGTGCACGTCGCCTCAGTTGTTGATTGTTCAATGTTCTATCTTAATGTTCGACATAAAACTAAGACCTTTACTCGATTCAAACCATGCTCGCTAACTCGATAGCAACACACACATACAAGGATTATATTTTATTAGGCAGGAAGCAGTAGAGAGAAAGGTCAAAAAATTGACATTTAAAACCATTATTACATATGATGGAGATCTATTACATTCTAGATTTTCATTCTAAAGGCGTGGTTATGTTTGATGGAGATCTATTACATCCTGGGTTATCCATCAGGTCCTGTACTAGTACGAGCCATGAGACAAGAAAAGCGTTGCATTGGAGAATAATATAAAGAGGGTAGGCACTCCTGCAAATTAGGTATTCTGAATCTTGCCTTCTAGCGAATGTGCTAAACCTAGGCCATATGTCAGTGCATCTACCAGCATGGGCTCCCCTCTATGTCTTTGAAAGTGTACCCTGGCAGAAAAATACAAAATCGGGTATGCATAAAGCCCATTTCTTAATGCCAACCGCTAATACTTTCCGTCATCGACAGTGTTTTGATTGAGATTCAAACCCAATCTCATCACGGGTGCTAACGACAATGAAACCAGCCAGTTGTAAGCCTCATTAGATAGGTGCAGATAGCTAGCTGGGTCAGAGGATAATGAAAGTCCTTTGCGTAATATGCTGAATCATATCGAATAAGACATGTTGTGATGTCCTTCCAAGCTCTATCTGAGCTCCAGTCATCCAAGGAGTATCCTGAAAAATATGACGGGTTCAAAGGTGTTAGGTGCATGAAATCAGTTATTCTTTTGAAGAATCATGCAGATCTACCGCATAATAGCAAAATGCGCATAGAGAAACACAGAGTTTCATGCGTTTAGGAGTTGTATAGCAACAGTATTTTCCAGCAACACATTGTTCGACAAAAAATGATGATTAACTCTATCTATGTGTACAACATGATTTTCTACTTTGCTAAGAGCTGCTACATCAAACACTCGGAGCATACTTGTCCTTGTACAAAAGAGCCCATAGCACCATAACTTATATCCCAGGTGAATTCAAGCTAAATCAACCACACACTATAGGAGTTCAATCAACACCAATATTATAACATAGCTAGCTCCTTCCCAAGGAATTTAAAATATACTTACAACCAAGAAAACACCATTTGAAAATAATCCCAAATACTTCTCCCAGTTCAAACAAGGACACTCATTCTGAGACTCAAACCGAGCACCTGCAAGGCTTCTAAGTTTGATTACCAAAGCGACAAAGCAATGCATCCCGATACTAGCACATCCCTACGAGACACGACTCGATTCCCCAGTCTGCTGCTATTCTGGCGTTTCCCGGACGCGCACCCATACTACATGGCTTGGACATACATTCTCGAAAGCTGGACTGTCACGACCCGCACCCGCTTTTCGGATACAAGACGTGTCCAAGCCCAGCCTACGCCGCAGTGTCGACTGTAGTACGCTGTCTATACACAAGTCACGGCAATCTAGAGTCTCATGGTAAACTATATCTCATCCATAGAATAATAACGAATCAACCAAGATCAATGAAATACCAAAGAAACTGAATAATATAACTAAATGTATCCAAGATTTAATGTCACGTCCGGTGGACACAAATCTACTACCAATAGACGGAAAGAAAAATAAATACATGAAATACACTAACTGAATACAACCTGCTAATCGAGGCACATCAACCCATTGCCTACTAGACTGGTATGTGACATTGCATATTTCCAAAAGTCTAACCCATGTACTCAAGTACTCTACCCATACTTATATACTCCATGCACCCAAATTGTAGGTTGTTCTTGCAACCTGCATAAGAACTCCCCTCTGCTCTGTAATACACAAGATAAACAGGACCTGGCTCATGCCCAAACTATAACTGTATAGATAATGGAGAAGGAAAAGGGACATTTTATCCCAGGAAAGGAAACATGAATCATCACATATCATGATAGATGCTGAATACATGAATATGGCAGTAAACAAACTTGAGTGAAATTCATGAAAACAAATAAGGTAGCAATCATAATAGATTATAGGAACTTTCAAGATACTGTAAAATATCAATATGACTATAGGTGGATAGAACAATAGGATGGATACGCATTACTTCATTTCCTTGGTACTTACCTAGGAATGATATAAGAGGCTGGCACCCTGCTCTGCAATCCTATCCACGAGATCAACACAGTTCTCCTGAACCTTTCTAGTCGATGTAAATTCAACACTACCCTCTATTGTCTACTGAACAACTCGGTTGTAGGGGATCTACATGTGGTATGGGAACATATACCTGGAATTCAAAATGAGAAATCCTGGATTCACTTCCTATTGGGGCTGAATCCAAAGTATGGATGAAGACATAACTGATCACAAAGCAAGGACTGGACATCTATATTGAGGACAGATCATATGTATCAAATATAGATCGTACAGAACATGAATTATGACTGGTAACTGGTTTGGGACAGCTATCCAGGCTTTTTTTGCAAAGTTACAACAAAACCTATTCTCAGGCTTGCTGCTGCTAGCAAAGGAGCAGCAATACCAAGCCAAGCCAAACCATATCGAGTGGCTGTAGCGATCAGCTACCATGCCACCATTTGGCCGCCTAACTCCACAAAAACCTCTACTTTCTTTCTAAATTCCGTTCACAAACACACCCTTACAGGATTGTTCCTGCGATCTGCTCCTAACACAGTGCATAGTCTTGAATATAGGGCCCTGAGACACTTGACACACCAATTTCCTGTACATAACAGTCCTGCAGTTTCTTGATACCATCTTGGCAACTTGATACACCTAACAATTAAACATGTAGCCTACGGATTTTAAATTTGAATAGGACCCATATGTGGAACTTTTAACTCTTCTAAACTAATCTAGTATAGGCACACACACACACACTGAAAGCCACCACATTCTCCTGCTGCTGCGAGGAGCAGTCCTCTCCTCGAGCACACAGACTTGCTAAATGGCAACAATTCTGTGCATAAAGCATAACCCTTTACTGAGGGTATGCAAGTTGCTTCTTCAAGTCAAAACGTTCACCTGTTAGGGAACAATATATACCCTTACACAGTACTCGAGCCATGTGTCATGTGGTCTCGAGTATGAATAGATGGTTCACGTGTTAGTATCAATCGGATACGAATGAAGATTCACATAGAGGTATCAATTGGATAAGAAGAACCTAACCAAACAATTTGGGAATTGATACCAGGTAACCTAACATAGCGATTTGGCCAATTAGTAGGAGTCCACTGATACCAGACCTAAATTCTGGAGTCAATACTCATTGGTAAGAGGGAATCTCCTATAACATCTAATTGGTACAAGGATTTTATATATATATATATATATATATATATATATATATATATATATATATATATATATATATATATATATATAGGTATCCCGACACATCTAGGCATGGTGGGGATGTCACACACAAAGATTGGGTGAAGTCTATATTTATCTCAACAATGCAATCCTAAAAGAATTTCCATAAATACCTACGTCTGTTACTTACCCCCGGATTAATCTCGGTATGATGGCACACATTTATGCCTCTGATACGCACTGTTGCACACCCAAGGACCAAGGTAATACCTATATTTTCCTTAGGTAATTTCTTCAAACAGTTGGAATCCTGATTAACAAAAGACAGGAAAATTAAGGCTAAATCACTTACCTGTTGTTGTTCGTTTGCTTCAATCCCGCAGGAAGTTGCCTCGACTTCTAGCGGATCCTTCCAAGCAATTCAAACTTCTGGGAGATCGTAAACCCTAGGGTTCGAAAATCATGCCATATATATATAGGAGAGTTTAGATAGGATTGATTTGTTAAATAGGATTGAGTTCATCTACGAAAACAGGGATATGATCAATTTGCTAGTAAGATTAGGATGAATCTTAATCCGAGTACTGTAAGGTTTGGGAGTCGGCCAGGTACAAATTCAAACAACAATTAAAATAGGGTTAATAGATAAGGAAGAAGGATTTGAATCGGATTTTCGAACCTGCCATTGGAGATCAAATCCAAAGCAAGGTTTATCAACTGCTACAGCAGTGTCGTATTGTTTGGGGAGAGTTTTCCTGGGTGTAAGTATGAAAAGAAAATTTGAATGAGGATATTTGCACAAAAGTCCATGCCAATTCCTATATTATCTATTTGGTCCCTTATTGCAATTAAAATAAAAATAAGACATGACAAATATATGAGACAAATAAAGAATGATAAAAAATTTAATAAATAGGAAAAAAAATTGGTCAAGGGGTTGACAACTCTACCCCCCTTAAACAAATTTCATCCTCGAAATTTAAGGAGCTGATCTACTAAAATGAATGTTCTAGAACAAATCGCTATAAAAGAAATTCAATTCCTCCTAAAGTTTAAATATAAGTCTATCTATACTACTGCTAGTATCTACTAGAAATTTTCGCCAGCTGCTCCCTGCGGTGTTGTTCCTGTCTTGAGAGTTCATCTTAACTGAAACAAAGAAAACACTTTAGCCGTTGAAGAGATTTTCAAACGGGATGCAAATCAAGGATTCAATGAAATCAAGGACTAGAGGCCAATAATGAGTCAATTCATGTGGATGAGATCCTAAGTGTCTATTCCTATTCGCAGGCTCACGTCGGTACAATGATGTTACCGAAGTGATTAAGGTTGACCTGCATGGGCCACCCAAAAAAACTTGTCACAACCCGCACCCGCTTTTCGGATACAAGACGTATCCAAGCCCAGCCTACGCCACAGTGTCGGCAGTAGTACGCTATCTATACACAAGTCACGGTAATCTAGAGTCTCATGGTAAACTATATCTCATCCACAGAATAATAACGAATCAACCAAGATCAATAAAATACCAAAGAAACTGAATAATATAACTGAATGTATCCAAGATTCAATGTCACGTCAGGTGGACACAAATCCACTACCAATAGACGGAAAGAGAAATAAATACATGAAATACACTAACTGAATACAACCTGCTAATCGAGGCACCTCAACTGCAAGCTCCGCGTTTTGGTGCTGACTCAACCTGCTCAACTGCTTCTGACTCAAACTCGGCTAAACCTGAAGAGATCATCAGGTCCTCAGAGGACTAGCAAGATACATAAAAACGAGCCTTTCTAACAGTTTATTATGCATAGAGAAAAATACAGAATAAACAAGTAAAACTGAGCAATGAATAAACACGAATATGTACACTGGCTACACATAAATGAACTGTTGAACGAGGACGAGAGAACTCATGTCAAGATGACAATGGATAACCAAATCAAATACTCAAACCCCCGTCCTAGTGTGGACTTGCAGGTTTGAACAACTACTAGCCCTCGCCCCTAGTGTGGACTCGCAGGCTAGCATCACCCTCGTCCCTAGTGTGGACTCGCAGGTTAGCATCACCCTCGCCCCTATTGTGGACTCGCAGGTGTGGACCATATACTACTAACCCTCGTCCCTAGTGTGGACTCGCAGGTTAGCTTAAGACACAGATAACTACTAACCCTCGTCCCTATTATGGACTCGCAGGTTAGCTTCAAGATTTCAAGACAAGGAGGTATAGCAGATCAATTCGACCCATGACATGACTCAATCAAGGCTCAAATGAATACATCCAATAAGACACAAAGCTAACTGTAAACATGGTCTATATAGCAATGACACAAATATACAAGCAGGATATGAAAGATACATGTCAACAATATGAGAAAAACTGGATAATAATAGAAGACAGTGCATGTAAATAAAGCTGTGTAGAAATACAAGGTATACTTGCATGTTGTCCTGAGCTGCGGCACGGGTCCGGTGCCAAATCCGAGTCCAATTAACCTATTACATAATTTACAATGTCAATAGAGAAAATACATCAACTACACTAACTATTTGTTTATTAGGCTTCTAGGGTAACTCTAAGTCCACTTGGTTTCCTTAGTTCTGTAGACATCCAATCTAGACTATTTGTGGTCCTTGTCCCATGTACACTCATCTTCCTTTCTATATTTGTATATGTGTATCTCATTTATTTATTTTTTCTAGGTATATAGTACTTGCCTAATCCCCTTTACTGTTATCTCCTTTATTACTCAACACAAATGGCATTACCCTACTTATGTGTATCTGACACTTACTTATGTTCTGGGTGTAACTGATACAAGTAAACCCCGATAACCTCCTATCGGTTTAATGTGGTCCACATGGTCTTGTTGGGAGATTCACTATGTACTCTCTTACTTGCACCTGTCTATTACTATGCCCTTGCTTACTAACTGATACATTATAGGCTTGGTATAATAAAGTATCACCCTGATACATATAGTATCCGACACAAGATGGTCTACTACGTTGATACTTTGATAGCATTCCCTATTTCTGCTATTTCCTACTAGACTGGTATGTGACATTGCATATTTCCTAAAGTCTAACCCATGTACTCAAGTACTCTACCCATACTTATATACTCCACTCACCCAAATTGTAGGTTGTTCTTGCAACCTGCACAAGAACTCCCCTATGCTCTGTTATACACAGGGTAAACAGGGCCTGGCTCATGCCCAAACTATAACTGTATAGATAATGGAGAAAGAAAAGGGACATTTTATCCCAGAAAAGGAAACGTGAATCATCATATATCAGGATAGATGCTCAATACATGAATATGGCAGTAAACAAACTTGCATGAAATTCATGGAAACAAATAAGGTAGCAATCATAATAGATTACAGGAAGTTTCAAGATACTGTAAAATATCAATATGACTATAGGTGGATAGAACAATAGGATGGATACCCATTACTTCATTTCCTTGGTACTTACCTAGGATTGATATAAGAGGCTGGCACCCTGCTCTGCAATCCTATCCACGAGATCAACACAGTTCTCCTGAACCTTTCTAGCCGATGCAAATTCAGCACTACCCTCTATTGTCTACTGAACAACTCGGTTGCAGGGGATCTACATGTGGTATGGAAACATATACCTGGAATTCAAAATGAGAAATCCTGGATTCACTTCCTATTTGGGCTGAACCCAAAGTATGGATGAAGACATAAATGATCACAAAGCAAGGACTGGACATCTATATTGAGGACAGATCATATGTATCAAATATGGACTGTACAGAACATGAATTAGGACTGGTAACTGGTTTGGGACAACTATCCAGGCTTTCTTTACAAAGTTACAACAAAACCTGTTCTCAGGCTTGCTGCTGCTAGCAAAGCAGCAGCAATACCAAGCCAAGCCAAACCATATCGAGTGGTTGTAGCGATCAGCTACCATGCCACCATTTGGCCGCCTAACTCCACCAAAACCTCTGCTTTCTTTCTAAATTCCGTTCACAAACATACCCTTACAGGATTGTTTCTACGATCTGCTCCTAACACAGTGCATAGTCTTGAATATAGGGCCCTGAGACACTTGACACACCAATTTCCTGTACATAACAGTCCTGCAATTTCTTGATACCATCTTGGCAACTTGATACACCTAACAATTAAACATGTAGCCTACAGATTTTAAATTAGAATAGGACCCATATGTGGAACTTTTAACTCTTCTAAACTAATCTAGCATAGGCACACACACACACACTGATAGCCACGACATTCTCCTGCTGCTGCGAGGAGCAGTCCTCTCCTCGAGCACACAGACATGCTAAATGGAAACAATTCTATGCATAAAGCATAACCCTTTACTGAGGGTATGCAAGTTGCTTCTTCAAGTCAAAACGTTCACGTGTTAGGAAACAATATATACCCTTACACAGTACTCGAGCTATGTGTCTTGTGGTCTCGAGTATGAATAGATGGTTCACGTGTTAGTATCAATCGGATACGAATGAAGATTCACATAGAGGTATCAATTGGATAAGAAAAACCTAACCGAACAATTTGGGAATTGATACCAGGTAACCTAACATAGCAATTTGGCCAATTGGTAGGAGTCCATTGATACCAGACCTAAATTCTGGAGTCAATACTCATTGGTAAGAGGGAATCTCCTATAACATCTAATTGGTACAAGGATTATATATATATAGGTATCCCGACACATCTAGGCATGATGGGGATGTCACACTCAAAGATCGGGTGAAGTCTATATTTATCTCAACAATGCAATCCTAAAAGAATTCCCATAAATACCTACATCTGTTACTTACCTCCGGATTAAACTCGGTATGATGGCACACATTTATGCCTCTGATACGCACTGTTGCACACCCAAGGACCAAGGTAATACCTATATTTTCCTTAGGTAATTTCTTCAAACAGTTGGAATCCTGATTAACAAAAGATAGGAAAATTAAGGCTAAATCACTTACCTGTTGTTGTTCGTTTGCTTCGATCCCGCAGGAAGTTGCCTCGACTTCTAGCGGATCCTTCCAAGCAATTCAAACTTCTGGGAGATCGTAAACCCTAGGGTTCGAAAATCATGCCATATATATAGAAGAGTTTAGATAGGATCAATTTGTTTAATAGGATTGAGTTCATCTACGAAAACAGGGATATGATCGATTTGCTAGTAAGATTAGGATGAATCTTAATCCGAGTACTGTGAGGTTTGGGAGTTGGCTAGGTTCAAATTCAAACAACAGTTAAAATAGGGTTAATATATAAGGAAGAAGGATTTGAATCGGATTTTCAAACCTGCCATTGGAGATCAAATCCAAAGCAAGGTTTATCAACTGCTACAGCAGTGTCGTATTGGGGAGAGTTTTCCTGGGTGTAAGTATGAAAAGAAAATTTGAATGAGGATATTTGCACAAAAGTCCCTGCCAATTCCTATATTATCTCTTTGGTCCCTTATTACAATTAAAATAAAAATAAGACATGACAAATATATGAGACAAATAAAGAATGATAAAAAATTTAATAAATAGGAAAAAAAATTGGTCAAGCGGTTGACATGGACTTAATCATCTTACTAACTTGATGTGCCCAGGAATAGTTCCTATTACACTAATTCTAAGACAAAATTTAGTACTCAGAAAAGCAGAAGCAATTACCTGTAATTGAGAACTTAATCCTACGCGTCCGACACTGGTTCTCGCGTATCAAACACGAGCAGCACGGACAAATCCTAGTCTGGCCAAATAATCAAACGGTTGATACGCATAGCGAAATAAGAAATTCCAGAGTTGATTCTTGAATTTCTAAGAGATGAAAACATCATCAAACAAGAACCTGGCAGTCCATACCGATCATTGATGAGATCAAGAGAAAACTAATCGGTTTTCGAACAAACTCATCGATCAAAATTTAATTAAAAGAGCATTTGAACAAGGGATCGAGTCGACTTATTGTTTCTCCTTTGATCTAGATGCAATACAGAGCTTCTCAATCGATCCAAAGGTCTTGGATCCAGCGTTTGGATCTTGATCGGTTGACGAAGAGGATGGTCGGTTTCGCAGATCGATCGTCGGAAAGACTTGTACGCGGTTGATGTTGGCTCGTCGTTAATGGCTGCAGAATGGATGCTTGCTCAATCACCGGGAAGAGGTCGATGAATTGTCGGAGATGAAAGTACTGTTGCCGACAGGAGCTCTATACGTCATTCATCGGCCAGGGAAGATGATCCGTCGACGAAGTGGTGTCTGCCATGGCCGATCGAAGTAAAGGTTAAGAGAGGAGTAGAATTGGAGAGAATGAGGAAGAAGAGGGCGTCCACAAATTTGTTGGATCAGAGTGAACAATGCAGAAAGAGAATAAAGAAGTCTATATGTAGGCAGTTAGGGTTGTTTAGTTTTCTTGAGAGGGAGGAATGTACAGGCGGAAAAATTTGAGAACCAATTTCGAGCTGTCCCTAAACGGTTACAACTGAATGCAGAAGAAATTCAAATTTGGTTCTCTATTCTTCTAACAGCTAATGCAAGATGGGACAATTTGTTAGAAGCTAATAGTAGCCAAAACTTAAGTATTCCTAATCAATTTAATCAATCCCACAAAAATCTCTTCTCAGTTGAATGCTCATAGGCCAAGTTGGGCCCAATGTTGACAGGGCCCAGATGCACTCCCTTAAACAAGAAATCCAATAAATCATTAGAAATTTTAATGTTTAAAGCTATAGAAACTCCTAATTAAAATTATAATAAAATTCTAACTTATCAGGAAAATCCATAAACTGTATTAGGATATCTAGTTAATTGAGGAGTTATGGAAATTCCCAACTCAATTTAAACTTTCTTAAGGTATACACTATAAAATACAATTAAAGAGATAATTAAATACTAAATTATTCAAAATTTCATAAAATTGGAAAAGCGGGGTTACAAATCTCCCCCCTTTAGAAAATTTTGTCTTCGAAATTTTAAGGATTACGACATGTTATAAAAACGGTTAGGCATGAGCGTGAATATGCTAATTGACCAGGTACGAAAATCATAAGGATTTGAAATGTTTTAGCATGACAAAATAAATGGATAAAATGCCGTGATCGATAATGATCAAAAATTTAGTCGGTCACGAAGTGAATCAAAATTTAGTTAAGACCAAAGTGCGGTAATTTCATACATGGAGTTGAATTAACACGATCTAATATCGATCGAGAATCACACAGGCACAAGGTGGAATAAATTTTAATTCGACTTAGAGGAGTAAATCATGAGGGCATGATCCTGATCAAAACCGAAAGTTTAGCACAATAGGAAGGTCACTGTTAGATAGGCATGATTAATATTAAAGTTCAGACAAAACACGATCAAAATCGAAGTATGATAAAAAGAAAATCTAATGAGATGGAATTAAAATCTGACACTATGTATTTATTGAGGAATCCATCGATTCAACGATATAGTGCAATAAGAAACTGCAAAGGTGGGTTGAGAAGACGCATGGAACCTATCAAGGAAGTACTAGTATCAAATCAAGGTAAACATGCAAGGATTTGTGATTCTCGAAAAATCAATAATTGTATGAAAAGGGAATATAGTCTCTATGATATCGAGAACATATAGGTATTTGAAGTCAGTTTACTTAGAATCCCTGTACCACCAGTGTATATCAAGCTGTAGTGAACTTTCGATTCCGTGACTCAAATAACGATAGGTTACCGAATACTTTGTCGACTTATCTATTTTAAACAATTATTAACGAAGCAACTCAAGAGGCCAAAATATGAAGAATTTAGGACAAAGTCTCAATAATACCCGAAAACCTATGAATGTCTGAAATTACTTCAACTTAGAGTCATGCCTCGCCAGTGCCCTACTGGCTGCAGTGAACCCTCAGTCTTCGCAATCCAGATAATGGCTGCAGCGCACAACAGCCACGCCCTAGTAGGTCATAGAATAGTCTATCAACCTTATCCATAGGAAAAGGGTTTCAAGGAATTCAAAATGAGTTCCACTAGTTCAAGTTACGATAAAGGTGATGTTATCTGTCCTTTAGAAAATAAAGAGTTTTATTAGGTACCAGCAAGCAACAAAGGATCCAACAAGGAGTAGTGGGTACTAAAAAGGGACAAACAATGAAATTTTAAATCTCGAACAGGGAACGAAGTTTTGAATAGTAACCAGAATCTCAAATAAAATTTGGAATGGTAACAAGATTTCGTATATGGAACGTTATCCCGAAAGGATAACAGAGTCTCGAAGGGTGAATAGAAGCAAGGTATCAGATAAAAATAAAGTCTAGAAATAAGAAATAAAATCTCATATCGGAAACAGAGTTCAACAAAATCTCGAATAACAACAAAATCTCGGACAAAATCTCGAACAGAAAATGAAATCTTCAATAGGATACAAAGTCTCGAATTAGAATTCAAATATAAACAAAGTCGCAAATAGGAAACAAAATTCGAATAGAACCTCGAACAGAAGGTAAGGTTACGAATAGTGATTAGAAAATAGGGTATCAATGTGTGAATAAAAACAAGTATCGAATTGTGGATATGAAACAAGCAAAATCTCAAATAGGAAACAAGGTCGAAACAAAGTCGCGAATAGAGAACAATCTTGAATAGAAAACGAAGTCATGAATAGGAAATAGAATCTCAAATAGCGAACGAGTCAAAATCTCAAAAATAAAAAAAATATTCAAACAATGTCTCGAATAGGGACGGAATCTCAAACAAGTCTCGAATAGAAACGAAAGCTCAACAAGTTTTGAATAAGAACAAGGTTTCAAAATGAAATCTCTAGTAGGAATAAAATCTCAAATAGAACAAAATTTGAATAAGCAACCAACTTTTTCAAATAGAAGCCAATCAGTAGAAAATAAAGTCATGAATAATGAATATGAGAACAAGGTATCGAATAGCGGATATGAAACAAGTTTATCGTATAGAAACAATCTTCAAATAAGAAACAGAGTTACGAATAAGGGACAAATTCTAGAATAGAAATATTATCTGGAATAGAAACCAAAGTTTTTTTTTAAGGATAGAAAACAAAATCTATCAAGCTCTCAAACAGGAAACAAGAAAATTCTAGAAAATCTCAATTAGAATGCAATCACGATCCATGGTCTTCTCAAACCATGCAAGAAAAGCCTTCGGTCTTCAACCTGTCTTCAGTATTTATCTGGGACTGGAACTGCTTCAACTTCTTTAGCTGTCCTGACGTAGGCTGGTCCTTGCGGTAGTGCTCCATGCGATTGCTGAATCTGGAGAGGTGGGTCCCTCTACTGCAGTCCTAGTGCTCCTCGTGCTCGTTCTTGGGTAGTACGATCCATAGAACAAACATAGCTTCAGTCTCTTGCGGCACTCATCGTAGTGATGCCCTAGGCGGTGGCAGTAGTTGCAAGCGATCGTCGTCTGGATTTGATTCTGGATCTCCCACTGGAGCTAAAGTGCAGGGACTCTAACAGGATTATACGGCTGCTGGCATGCTGGCTGCTGGGATCCTGATGCTTCTCGGCCGTTGTGATCAGCGACTTATTAGTAATCCTTCTTTCGGTAGGCAGAAGATTCACAGAATAGGCAAAGTCTGAGCCTCTTAAGGCACTTGTCAATATGGTGTCTCATCCTCTTGCAGAACACACAATGAAGTTAGGCCAGAATTTGCTTCTAATGATACGGCTGATGATGTGACTGAAGAAGCACCATCTGAGTGTTGCGATGCTTTGCGGGTCCAGAGTGGTTTCTATCTCCGTCATAAGTCTTCATATCTCTCTTAGCCTTCAACTTTCTGTCTTGTTCTATTGTCCATGCTACGTTTTGGATTTCCTGGTTGGTGACTTCAATCTGAAGAGTCAGATCCTCAGAGACTTGGGCGATCTCCAAAAGTGGCGGCTCCAGGTTCTCGATCTGCTTTTCGGTACAAGGAATGCGCTCGGTGTCGGGAAAGTCCACGTCTGAGAGTTTGGAAGTCAGAAGTCCTTCCTGGCTCGGAAAGCGCATCTACAAGTCTGGCTCAAAAAAAGGACGGCTTGCTCCCTCTGGTCATCAAGAAACTCCTGGAACATCTTCATCAACTGCGTACTACCAATGGTGATAGTAGGGACGACAGGGGTGGTGAAAGCTCGAAAGCCTCAAATAACGGTGAATTGATAATTCCGGTGTTGCGTGTCTGAACCATCTAAAAAATAGAAAACTGTTAAGTGACCTAACTATAGATAATAAGCAAACCTAGTAAATAATATATAACCAGACTTAGTAATAACCATAACCATTTTTCTCCGATCCTATGCTGTGATGAGTTTTCCTTAGTCTAACAGGTTCCCCAATAGCACTCTATAGCCAAAGTGCCATTAGGACAGACTTGTATAGGCCACCACTAAAAACATGTCACGATCCGCTCCTGAATAATCGGATACGAGTCGGACATGCCCAGCCTACGTTGGAAGACGCAACGCAGTAAGCTATACAAGTCTAAGGAAAACTCAAAGTCACCAGATAATATAAAACATCACAGCAACTATAACGTCCCAGTATAGATCACCACAATCCACTAAGTCATTTTTAAAATAGGATCATCCGGAGACAAATTCGGTAACAGGAATAAAATACAACTCATAATACAATAATGCAAAGTAAACTCTAACAATATAAACAAAGAAACCAAACTATAGCTTCTAAGTCCTGAGTTATGGCTCCATCATGCTCGGCTATAAGATCCCGGGCTCTGGCCCGTAAAGGTGAACAAGGTCCTCAAGTATACCTGCAACATATCCAGTCAGGAGCGGAGCAAAGTATAATTTTAGGTAATGAACAAGAACATTATGATATGGAAATGAGTACAAGAGAACATGAAGATGTAATGTACTGGAAGTAAAGAACATGTGAAGTACATGAATGTAAGTACAGAAAGTATAGAAAATAAAGTACATGAATTAAATCCTAAACATAAAGTACCAGAACCTGACATGTGTACAATATTTGAAATACAACTAGCATATATGACTGGCTGGGGTGAGTACAGGAATAAGTACAGGAGTACATGAATATCGGTACGGCTTAGAGTCCCACGTGCACGATGTGAGACCTAAGCTATCAACCTGAATTTTTGTTTTGGGTTTGGTCACATATCTAGTGTATTTTCCCTCCCCAATTACAAGCAAATACAGGAACATAAAAGTATAAGAGTACATGATATACTGTGTCACAATGTGTCACAAAAAAAGCACAGGATATGAACGTAAATGAACATAAACCATAGAATGTACTTGCCTTGCTCAGGGTGATCGGGAAAAGAGAGTAGATCGTATGTCCACTTGGTTTTAATAGGTACAAGTTAGTATTCTACATAATTATCAACTAGCTATTTATTCCCTAATCACAACTATATATAGTATGATTAAATATACTAACCATAACCTCTACCAACTATGGCTAACTAGATATACTACTAACCCACCCTGTCTAACTAGGTGAAGAGGAAGTTCTTACAAAAATGATATTAAAATATTATACTAAAATATGTTCAAGTGAAGATTGCATAAAAAAGGATAATGCCACTCTAAGAACCTGGAACATGAGAGTTTGGCTCAACTTAACTCAAACAAAACACCAAGAAATATCCACTTGTTGGATTCGAACTTTCAGGTTCTAAGCTGCTGGTAATACATTCAAAACTAACTCATACTATGAAATATCCACACAAGATTAAGCTAATGGTTACGATCAAAATTATGAATAGGTCTTACTGCAGTAATAGGCAACATTGGAAACCCAGCTAGGAAGGAGTGACCTAAAACAATTAGTTGATTCAAAACCATAACAAATCAAATCTAGCAAAGCTTTACTTAGCAAACAGTTGTTGCATCAAACCCTCAGAGCATATTTGTCCTTGTACAAAAGAGCACATACCACCATGACTTATGTCCCAGGTGAATTCAAGCTAAATCAACCGCACACTACAGGAGTTTATTCAACACCAATATAATAACATAGCTAGCTCCTTCCCAAGGAATTTAAAATATACTCACAACCAAGAAAACACCATTTTAAAATAATCCCAACTACTTCTTCCAGTTCAAACAGGGATACTCGTTCTGAGACTCAAACCGAGCACCTGCAAGGCTTCTGAGTTTGATTACTAAAGCAACAAAGCAATGCATCCCGACACCAGCACAGCCCTACGAGACATGATTCGACTCCCTGGTCTGCTACTATTCTGGTATTTCCTGGATACGCACCCACACTACATGGCTTGGACACACACGCTCGAAAGCTGGACTTAATCATAATACTGACTTGATCTGCCCAGGAATAGTTTATATTACACTAATTCCAAGACAAAATTTAGTACTCAGACAAGCAGAAGCAATTACCTGTAATTGAGAACTCAATCCTACGCATCTGATAGTAGTTCTCACGTATCAGACACGAGTAGCACGGACAAATCCTGGTTTGGCCAAATAATCAAACGGTTGATACGTATAGCGAAACAAGAAATTCTAGAGTTGATTCTTGAATTTCTAAGAGATGAAAATATCATCAAATAAGAACTCGGCAGTCCATACAGATCATTGATGGAATCAAGAGAAAACTAATCGGTTTCCGAACAAACTCATCGATCAAAATTTAATTAACAGAGCATTTGAACAAGGGATCGAGTCGACTTACTGTTTCTCCTTTGATCTAGATGTAAACGAGCTTCTCAATCAATCCGAACGTCTTGGATCTGACGTTTGGATCTTGATCGGTTGACGAAGAGGATGGTCGGTTTCGTAGATCGATCGTCGAAAAGGCTTGTACATGGTTGATGCTGGCTCGTCATTGATGGCTGCAGAATGGATGCTTGCTCAATCACCGAGAAGAGGTCGACAAATTGTGGGATTCAAAAGTGCTGCTGCCGACAGGAGCTCTACACGTCATTCATCGGCCGGGGAAGATGATCCATCGACGAAGTGGCGTCTGCCATGGCCAATCAAAGTAAAGGTTTAGAGAGGAGTGGAATTAGAGAGAAGGAGTGTAAAACCCCTAAATTTCTACTATTTTTTAAAAATAAATTTGATACTGATTTTTTTTGTATATTGTACATCGCGTAGTTGCATTGTACGTCACGCGCAAAAAATTGTTTTTCGTAATTGCTCGACTAGTACGACTATGTGCGAGCGTACATATTTTTGAAAAATATTTTTTTTCTATTTTTATAGTTTCGAAATAATATAGATAATAATTATTTTCAGCTATCGTGCCTAAATTTTCAAGTTTATGATTTTAATTATGAAAAGCCTTTCATTTATACAGATATAATAATAAATAATTTCCTATAAAATGGTATATTAGAAAAGTATATTTATGTAAATATTATTTGTAAATACATATATATTTCATAATTATTTATTAGTTTACTTTTAAATAATAATATAATTTTTGAAATTATTATTATTAGTATTTTTGGAAAATATATTTTGAAATTATTGTGGCGATTTAAATCTTGATTTGATTTTATGGATTTATTTAAATAGTTAAATTAATATATATATTTGAAATTTGATTGATTTTAAACTAAAGGATGGAATTTAATTAGATTTAAATTAATTTAGATTTGGATTAAAATTTATTGAATTTGATTTAAAATAAATAGAGGAATTATCTAAAGGGATTTGCAACTATCATAATCCTTACCTACATAGTAGCTTCCACCTCCTATAAAAGGAGAGGCTCATTATTCTCTATTTCATTAATTTTCTCCACCTACAAATGTGTTTGTGCATCGTGTCCGTGCACATCAAGCCATATCCATTCATTTCTTCTATTTTTCATCCAAATTGATTAATGTTCTCATTAAAGAAATTTTCTTTTCCCTTTCATCTATTTTCTCTTATCACAAATTCTTACTATCCTTTTACCGATCAACCAAGTCCGTCTATCCTAGTAGTACTTAAATTTGGAGTACGAAAATTTTCAAAGGTGGGTAGATTTGTAACCCATCTTCCCGAAATTATTATTTTTTAAATTATATCTATATATTTTAATTTTGTATTTAAAAGTAATTTTCGTAGAAATTTTGTGATTACTTTTGTTACTAAAAACTAGTTTTAAATTAATGGTTTGAAATAATGTTTCTAAAAAAATGTTCTCAAATTTTTTATTTGAAATATAAAATATGTTTTTATTACTTTTGGTCTTCTAAAAATTGGTTTTTAAAAAAAAATGAGCGATAAAAGTTTTTTTTGTCTATTTATTTTTAAATAACGATTTGGATTTATAAAAGTAAGTTTCATAATATTTAATGACATCGAGTATTATTTTGATATGTTAATCAGTTATTTGATTATATTTGAATTTATTTAAATTATCTTGATGGTTATCAACTATACTTTAAATTATGTTGATAATTTAAATATTGTTTAAAATACTTACGATGACTAATTGGAGCATTATGATTTGTCTAATCTAGATTTAAAATATTATTTGATTAAATAATTTATTTATTATTTAATTTAAATTATTTTGATAAATATTAGATATTATTCTAAAGTTATTATGTTGAGTTTGATTTGGATTTGGATTCATATGATTTGAATTATTTGATAATATAGAATAATACTTAAAGTTATTATGGTGATCATTTAAAGGATTGCAATCAAATTGATTCATTATTTAAATAATTTATTTGATTTAAATTTATGGGAAGATTTATCCATTAGAAATTCTTATCCTATTGGAATCATATCTAGAATTAATTAGATCGTTTTTTATTTAAATCAAATCCTATCTAATTTAGGAGATAAATCTGAAATAAATACCTATACAAATCCAATACATCCCCCTTCTATCAGCCATAATTGAAATTATTTTTAGTCCAATAGAAACTCTAAAATTCGTTATTAGAATTCAGCCCCGCTTTTTAGCAGCAAGAGCAACTTGGAACGACGATATCTCCTAGCTCCGAACTCCTTTTCGCCTCCAGTTTTTCTTTAAAAGAAGCATATCGAGGTAAGGTTTCCAAAAACATATTTTAATAGACAAAATTAGTTCTGTAGATTTCTACAAAACTGTTTGAGTATCTAGTGTCCCAAAAATAAACGTGTTTCAGTATTTTTGTGATTTCGGGAGATTCCGGAAACGAAAATGCGATCTGTTTAATTTTTCGGAAAGCTAATACGAAAACCTATACCATATCCTAACTTCAGAATTTATTAAATAAATGTAATAGGTGCAGTATTAATTATAATTAGATAATATACTATTTTCAGCATCTGAAGTTGTTCCTGCACCTTCCTCTTTGTGCGCTGTTGTTGATTCGTCGCCAGGACATCATCTTACCTCACTCGGACATCAGGCAAGACACCTTGCCTTTACTGTTTAATTTCTTGTACAATATCATACATGTTTTATTTTTGTTCTTTCAAAACCATATGTAGTTACAAATTATTATACTTTAGTTTTATTTATGCACTTGGCCTAGAGTTAAGGGACCACCTTTGTTTGTGTCGCATTGATTGACTCGACACATGTGTGCCACGATGTCACGTGTCTCATATAGATTCGGACTTACGTACCGACCGTACATCGGTACGTACAGGACGAGCGTTAGGATATAACTGCTAATATAGTTGTTTAGAAGACTTAGCAGTTATTAGAAATATCGTGGTGTGGATTCAGCACGAGTAGTGCATGGGGAGGGTGAAGACAGTTATTAGGCGCAGGAGCTTTCACACATTTACTTTTCTCTAGCTGCCATTTGTGACTCAGCCGAGAGCTAGTGTGTCGTGCACTTATTTACTTTTCTCTAGATGCCACTAGTGCCTCGGTTGAAACACAAATGTGTCGTACATTTACTTTCCTCTAGCTGCCGTTAGTGACTCATCCAAGAGCTAGTGGCCGTGCATTTATTTTTCTCTAGATGCCCTTTAGCTCTCATTCGAGTGCTAATGGGCCGTGCATTTACTTTTCTCTATACGCCACTAGTGCCTTGGTTGAAACGCTAATGCGCCGTGTTTCTAGTCTCGAGAGCCCTTGTGTGAAACGTTGTCTTCAAAGTGCATTTTTACATAGAATGGTTAAGGACCTTTATTTGTTTAGTCATATATATACTTTTATGTTGAGCTTCTATTATTCAGTTATTGGCATGATATTATGTGTCTTGTTACGTCCCTCTGAGGACCTGGTTATCTCGCCAGGTGTGTGCTCTTGTCTTACGCAGGTGTTCTAGCTCTAGCCGTAATCATCGCTATATCTTCGAGGATGATTACAATTGGATCGTCTTCGCTTCACTCGCCAAACTTATTTTATTTTCCATGTATTTCGTCCTTTGCTTGTTGGTAGTGGACTCCGCCCAACATATTGTACAAATACATTTCCATAGATGATTATATGAATTCTTTATTTTCCTTTATTTGTGGATGGGATTAGTTGTTATGGTTTCTACTGTATATTACAGCTTATGTATACATACAAGGCCATGTACTTCGTTTGTATACAGCTGGCATGTCTACATTCTTAGTCCTACGTATTTTGGGACTGGGACGTTACATATTTTTGTGGTGGCCCATGCAGGTCTAGTTAAATTGTTTGGTTACTTTACCGTACCAAGCAAGCCTGCGTATAGGATTAGAAGTCTAGGATCTCATCCACATACTTGACCTCTTTCCTCGATCCCATATTTGAATTACCGTTCGACTCATCAATTGCATCTTGCTTGATTCCTCCTATCATTATTCTTATCTTTCCTTCGTGTTTGCTAGAGATTGTCCCTACTAGTTAGATATCCCAAACACTATTAGTTTAATTCTTTTAAATTGGGTAGAATGCTTTATGACCTAGTAATCCCTTTGTCCTTGTGACCTATATTAATAAGTTCACTTAGATTCTAGAATTTAGAGGACCATAACCCATCTAGTCAACCAAGGACTTGGACAAGAAGACTATAGGACGACTGTATAAAGACCATCACAGGACATGACTTAGATCCTTTAGAAGTTCGACTATACTCCCTCTCAATTTTAAACTCTCGTGCCTATATTTTTACTATCTTGACTAATGATGCTAATGTAGCTTAGTTTTTGCAAGCTAAATTCTTTATCAAGCTTGTTCATGACATCTGTTATTGGAGGCCTCCGCTAACATATTGTCTACTCAGAACCGGTGCATGATGGTCTAATCAACCTAGTGCACTTTGGTTCGCTTACATCTATCGTTCTACATGGATGGGGACATAGCTAAACTTGCCCTCTAGAGTCCCATCCGTGACTGCCTTGGCAACTCCTTTTGAATTATTCGGTCGTCTTTGAACCACGTATTCGTATTCGATAACGCCTCCTTCGAACTCTATATTTCTTTCGCCTTCACCTATTTTAGAAGGATGAAGGCGTTACACTAGAACTTCCTCTAGCCATCCTATCGACTATGACCGTTCTCACTCGATGTTGCTATATCTTTATCCTAAACTACTCGTCCTTTTTCTTGGCCCTATATTTACTATCATGACCTTCTAATCGCTTAATTTAGGAGTAAAATTAAATTCGTTCTCTTAAATCGTGCCCTCAACCTACTCTCAAAACATATCTTTTTAGGTCTCTCATTTATCCTCTTGATACCATATTACTCCTTGCATGTTATCATGACTAACTTTAACCCTTAACTTTTTAATTGTTGCTTAAAACTCATGACCCTCATTCACTACCCACGACCATACCCGTATTATTTTTCTAAGATCTAGATCGGAACTTCTTACGACATGATTTTGTTGAGCCTTATAATTGATTGTTCCCCACCGATACCCCCTTGTGTCTTTTCACCCTCCTACTAATTCTTAATTTCGAGGACGAAATTCTTTTAAGTTGGGTAGGATGTAAAACCCCTAAATTTCTACTATTTTTTTTAAAATAAATTTGATACTAATTTTTTTGTATATTGTACATCGCGTAGTTGCATTGTACGTCACGCACAAAAATTTGTTTTTCGTAATTGCTCGACTAGTACGACTATGTATGAGCGTACATATTTTTAAAAAATATTTTTTTCTATTTTTATAGTTTCAAAATAATATAGATAATAATTATTTTTAGCTATCGTGCCTAAATTTTCAAGTTTATGATTTTAATTATAAAAAGCCTTTCATTTATACAGATATAATAATAAATAATTTTCCTATAAAATGGTATATTAGAAAAGTATATTTATGTAAATATTATTTGGACATACATATATATTTCGTAATTATTTATTAGTTTATTTTTAAATAATAATGTAATTTTTGAAATTATTATTATTAGTATTTTTGGAAAATATATTTTGAAATTATGGTGGCGATTTAAATCTTGATTTAATTTTATGGATTTATTTAAATAGTTAAATTAATATATATATTTAAAATTTGATTGATTTTAAACTAAAGGATGGAATTTAATTAGATTTAAATTGATTTAGATTTGGATTGAAATTTATTGAATTTGATTTAAAATAAATAGAGGAATTATCTAAAAGGATTTGCAACTATTATAATCCTTATCTAAATAGTAGCTTCCACCTCCTATATAAGGAGAGGCTCATTATTCTCTATTCCATTAATTTTCTCCACCTACAAATGTGTTTGTGCACCGTGTCCGTGCACATCAAGCCATATCTATTCACTTCTTCTATTTTTCATCCAAATTGATTAATGTTCTCATTAAAGAAATTCTCTTTTCCCTTCCATCTATTTTCTCTTATCATAAATTCTTACTATCATTTTACCGATCAACCAAGTCCGTCTATCCTAGTAGTACTTAAATTTCGAGTACGAAAATTTTCAAAGGTGGGTAGATTTGTAACTCATCTTCCCAAAATTATTATTTTTTAAATTATATCTATATATTTTAATTTCGTGTTTAAAAGTAATTTTTGTAGAAATTTTGTGATTACTTTTGTTACCAAAAACTAGTTTTAAATTAATGGATTGAAATAATGTTTCTAAAAAAAATGTTCTCGAATTTTTTATTTGAAATATAAAATATGTTTTTATTATTTTTGGTCTTCTAAAAATTGGTTTTTAAAAAAAAATGAGCGATAAAATTTTTTTTTATCTATTTATTTTTAAATAACGATTTGGATTTATAAAAGTATGTTTTATAATATTTAATGACATCGAGTATTATTTTGATATGTTAATCAGTTATTTGATTATATTTGAATTTATTTAAATTATCTTGATGGTTATCAACTATACTTTAAATTATGTTGATAATTTAAATATTGTTTAAAATACTTACGATGACTAATTGGAGCATTACGATTTGTCTAATCTAGATTTAAAATATTATTTGATTAAATAATTTATTTATTATTTAATTTAAATTATTTTGATAAATATTAGATATTATTTAAAGTTATTATGTTGAGTTTGATTTGGATTTGGATTCATATGATTTGAATTATTTGATAATATAGAATAATACTTAAAGTTATTATGGTGATCATTTAAAGGATTACAATCAAATTGATTCGTTATTTAAATAATTTATTTGATTTAAATTTATGGGAAGATTTATCCATTAGAAATTCTTATCCTATTGGAATCATATCTAGCATTAATTAGATCGTTTTTTTATTTAAATCAAATCCTATCTAATTTAGGAGATAAATCTGAAATAAATACCTATATAAATCCAATACATCCCCCTTCTATCAGCCATAATTCAAAATTATTTTTAGTCCAATAGAAACTCTATAATTCGTCATTAGAATTCAGCCCCGCTTTTTAGCAGCAAGAGCAACTTGGAACGACGATATCTCCTAGCTCCGAACTCCGTTTTGCCTTTAGATTTTTTTAAAAGAAGCGTATCGAGGTAAGGTTTCCAAAAATATATTTTAATAGACAAAATTAGTTCTGTAGATTTCTACAAAATAGTTTGAGTATCTAGTGTCCCAAAAATAAACGTGTTTCAGTATTTTTGCGATTTCGGGAGATTCCGGAAACGAAAATGTGATCCGTTTAATTTTTCGGAAAGCTAATACAAAAACCTATACCATATCCTAACTTCAGAATTTATTAAATAAATATAATGGGTGCAGTATTAATTATAATTAGATAATAGACTATTTTCAGCATCTGAAGTTGTTCCTGCACCTTCCTCTTTGTGTGTTATTGTTGATTCGTCGCCAGGACATCATCTTACCTCACTCGGACATCAGGCAAGATACCTTGACTTTACTGTTTAATTTCTTGCTCAATATCATGCATGTTTTATTTTTTGTTCTTTCAAAACCATATGTAGTTGCAAATTATTATACTTTAGTTTTCTTTATGCACTTGGCCTAGAGTTAAGGCACCACCTTTGTTTGTGCCGTATTCATTGACTCGACACATGTGTGCCACGATGTCACGTGTCTCATATAGATTAGGACTTGCGTACCGATCGTACATCGGTGCGTACAGGACGAGCGTTAGGATATAACTGCTAATATAGTTGTCTAGAAGACTTAGCGGTTATTAGAAATATCGTGGTGTGGATTCAACACGAGTAGTGCATGGGGAGGGTGAAGACAATTATTAGGCGCAGGAGCTTTCACACATTTACTTTTCTCTAGCTGCCATTTGTGACTCAGCCGAGAGCTAGTGTGTCGTGCACTTATTTACTTTTCTCTAGATGCCACTAGTGCCTCGGTTGAAACACAAATGTGCCGTGTATTTACTTTCCTCTAGCTGGCGTTAGTGACTCATCCAAGAGCTAGTGGCCGTACATTTATTTTTCTCTAGATGCACCTTAGCTCTCATTCGAGTGCTAATGGGCCGTGCATTTACTTTTCTCTAGACGCCACTAGTGCCTTGGTTGAAACGCTAATGCGCCATGTTTCTAGTCTCGAGAGCCCTTGTGTGGAACGTTGTCTTCAAAGTGCATTTTCACATAGAATGGTTAAGGACCTTTATTTGTTTAGTCATAATATACTTTTATGTTGAGCTTCTATTATTCAGTTATTGGCATAATATTATGTGTCTTGTTACGTCCCTCTGAGGACCTGGTTATCTCGCCAGGTGTGTGCTCTTGTCTTACGCAGGTGTTCTAGCTCTAGCAGTGATCATCGCTATATCTTCGAGGATGATTGCAATTGGATCGTCTTCGCTTCGCTCGCCAAACTTATTTTATTTTCCATGTATTTCGTCCTTTGCTTGTTGGTAGTGGACTCCGCCCAACATATTGTACAAATACATTTCCATAGATGATTATATAAATTCTTTATTTTCCTTTATTTGTGGATGGGATTAGTTGTTATGGTTTCTACTATATATTACAGCTTATGTATACATACAAGGCCATGTACTTCGTTTGTATACAGTTGGCATGTCTACGTTCCTAGTCCTACGTATTTTGGGACTGGGGCGTTACAAGGAGTAAGAAGAGGGCATCCACAAATTTGTTGGATCAGAGTAAACAATGTAGGAGAGAGAATAAAGAAGTCTATATATAGGCAGTTAGGGTTGTTTAGTTTTCTTGAGAGGGAGGAATATACATGCGGGAAAATTTGAGAACCAATTTTGAGCTGTCCCTAAACGGTTACAACTGAATGCAGAAGAAATTCAAATTTGGTTCTCTATTCTTCTAACAGCTAATGCAAGATGGGACAATTTGTTAGAAGCTAATAGTAGCCAAAACATAAGTATTCCTAATCAATTTAATCAATCCCACAAAAATCTCTTCTCAGTTGAATGCTCATAGACCAAGTTGGGCCCAATGTTGACAGGGCCCAAATGCACTCCCTTAAACAAGAAGTCCAATAAATCATTAGAAATTTTAGTGTTTAAAGCTATAGAAACTCCTAACTAAAATTATAATAAAATTCTAACTTATCAGGAAAATCCATAAACTGTATTAGGATATCTAGTTAATTGAGGAGTTATGGAAATTCCCAACTCAATTTAAACTTTCTCAAGGTATACACTATAAAATACAAATAAAGAAATAATCAAATACTAAATTGTTCGAAATTTCATAAAATTGGGAAAACAGATTTACACTATAAGTGTGTCCTAGAAAAAATAGGCCAAGTTGTGACATGACCACTATAAATAATTTAATTATGTATTATTAAGATTAATAACTTTTAGAAGATCCGGTTGTTTCAAACTGGACCCGTACCAAGCCTAAGCCATGTAGTGATGCAGTGTGACCAAAGACGTCTGTGTCGATATAATTTTATGTGTGTATGCCATATTTTGTCTTATTGCTCTACTAAATATATTTTATAAATAATTGTTATATATATAGTAAAGATATCAATATTATTTGATATAAGTGATAATTGTTTAAAAATAGGATAATTACCTTCCTAGTTATCCTCATGCATATTGGTTTCTTTATACTATACATATTTTGTATGTACACCTATTATAGATTTTCCTTATTGGTTATCATTACTATTATTATTAATATTGTTATTAGATTTATAATAATAAAAATATACCATTGAATATTCTAGATTATTTATGAATATGTGCAAATATATATATATATATATATATATATATATATATATATATATATATATATATATATATATATATATATTATATATATATATATATATATATATATATATACGGTAGATATACGATAGATATAAATATTTATACGGTAGATATAAATATTTATATATATATAGATATATATATATATATATATATATATATATATATATATATATATATATATATATATATATATATATTACACTGATTGTTATATTATATATTTATATATAAATATTTCGTGTGGGTATCCCATGTGTGTGTATAAATATTTATATCTACCGTATATATATAAAAAGGAAGGAAATAGAATAAGAATAAGAAATAAAAATAAAATAAAAAGGGAAACTAAACCTCCCCAAACCGAGCAGAGCCCAATCCCGAGCTGCACAGCATCACCCCGACCCCCCTTTTTGCAATCAAATACAGTCGGCCTATATATATATATACGAGAGAGGAAGGAACGAAACTCAAAACCCAAACTCTAAATGCCAACATCCACACCTACGCGCTACCTTCGGACGTCCGCGCACTATCGAACACCACGCCGGAGCGCCGCCTGGCCGCCAGCAAGGCAGCGCGACTGCAACTGCATCAGCAAAACAGCAGCAGAAAGTCCCTTAGGAGGCCAACTTCGCAGCAAGGAAACGACCTCCTCGCTCAATCATTCTTCCAACCGCTTTCTCAGGTTCGATCACAACATAAACACTTTTGAACTCCTTCTAGTAGATTAAAGTTTAGCATGGTTGATTGTCCGATAAATCGACCCAAAGTTCTTCAAAAATATGTTCAAAATAGGACATCAAAATAGCCCCATCACCCTGGTTCGAAAGGGAGAATTTGGGCAGAATAACAGGTATTTTCAAAATCTATTGGAACAGGGTTGTAGACAACGAAACCAGCAATGAAATCCTCTAAATAGTTTAATTATTATATAGAAAATTCCAGATTAAATCTGTCTCAAATTAGGGGGAAAAACTAGTTTTAAAACCCCTAATTTTAATAAACTTTTCGATACGGCGTGCGCCCCGACAAACGGGGAGACGTGGTCGTAACCCATAAGCATAAAAAGACGTATATGGATGTTAGACGTGTGGGATTCGACGGAACTCAATTTTGTGCGACAAAATCGACGCGTATCCGTCAAGATACCCCGTATCGACCCCTTTGCAAACTAGCCCATAACTTCATGCACGTTCATCATCTCGAGACAAAACTTACGCCAATAGGACCGTGTTATATTTTTGGTCTTGTATGCCAAGTTTGGTCCGATTCTGACAAGGTCGACCGAAACTATATTTTGGCGGGCCCGCGACCCGATCCAATGGACAAATTTGTGCACGACCCACCGGAATTCAACTTTGAACATACGGTTGGTTCATATCATCAAACCGAACCCGTAGATATGTAATTTGATGACTTTAGAGACCGTAACTGGCACGCTTTTTAGTACAAAGTGGATCCAACGACGGACATCGTTTTGACCCAAAATTACCGTTTTGCTCATGTATCCATAATTGGACTTATGGGTAGGCTATCATAGCTAATTTGACTATTCTGAACATGTTGGTTATATCTGTTTTAGCCTTCAGATACTGTTGAGAGAGTTTTATTTTTGTGGCTCGTCGATTGATTGGACAGTATTGGTTGTACGTGCTACCACCAGGCAAGTATACCTTGCATTTCTTTATAGCTTTATTTGCATGCTTATTTCTCTCATTATCCAGTTTTTCTAGTTGATTATTGACATGTGTTTTGCTTATATCATGTATACTAGTTGGTTATTTCATTGCTATATATTTCTTGCTCACGTTAGCCTTGTAGTTCATATTGGACCTATTCTCCCATGTACTTGATTGAGTCGTATCGTAGAATGAGTGCGTTATAACTGAACTGCTATTTTCTTGTTTCAATTTTCTCAACTTGCGAGTCTACACTCGGGACGAGGGTTGACTGTTTGCACCTACGAGTCCACACTCGGGGCGAGGGTGACTATCACGACCCGATCCTAAATTATCGGGTCGAATCGGATCATGCCCAGCCTGCACCGTTGTGAGACGGCGGCAGTAAGTTGTTTCTAGTTGCAAGAATCTTCAACAACAACTATACATTTGTCACAACACGAATATACAAAAATTTTAAAACTTTTAATATTCAACAAAGAGAAGTACAACTGGAAATGAAAGTACTGAAATAAAATACTGAATTCAAAATCTACAAACTCCAACACAATAAAACTAGATAGCTGGAAAAACGACTAGCTAAACGACCGGCTCATTGGCCTCTGGTTCTGCGTCATCCAAGGGGGACTCTGGCAACACCACAGGATATAACACAGGGTCATAGTAGCTACTGTACAATAGCTCAGCATCATCAACTTCACCTATTGGAGGATCCAGTCAGGAAAGGAGCAAGTACGAGTACATATTCGACATTCTAAATAATAATAGAAAGATGCAATTTTAAACAGTTAAAATACTTTGAACAATATTTTCCAGCAATTTTCAGCAATTCAGTATTTGAAACAATGTGATTTGAATAAGTAATGTCTATGACCGGCTTGGATTGTACAATAGCATCCTAGCGATGCGATACGGCTTAATCCCGTGTGTAAGACGGGTATGCTCGCACAATAATGCAATATGAGGGTATTGGTCATAAACACTACACTACTCCTCCAATATCCCCACAATCAATAATCGAACTCAAGGAGAGAGTTCCGTGTAGCAATGTGGTTTAAGCATGTAATATAACAATTACTAATTAAAATGCAAGAAAACATAACCGTAACTTGTCTCTGTTTGTATGATTGGATCGGGATGTCGGTATCGGGAAAGAAGTCAAGTACGTCCTCGAAATCCTACAGTTTGAGAATCCTGACTTAGAACCATAAATGAGCCATATCTAGGTGTGCTAGTTGCAATTTCTAGAAACAGACCCTAGTCAGGTTTTAAGTTATTAAATTAATCTACCGAAATCCGTCTAACGTCGTAAACTACATTTGTTATCAATTAACAGGATAAACCGATTACTGATTTATTGGAAAAAAATAGCAATTACAGGTTAATTAGCAAAACTTTATATTTAATAATATATCTAAAACTAAGTTTTCTTTAAATGATAAAAACATGAACTTGTTAATTACTAGTAATTTATTCACTTTAATTAAATGTGATAAATCCTTATTAATTTTATACAAAATAATTAATACCCAATTATAATTATGCACCTAGCTACGCCAACAACAAACCCAAAAAAAAATAGAAAATCTACACTACACAATTATAGGGCCACAGAAAATAAAGAAAAACTGGGCTTATGCCCTTACAACAAAATAAATTAAATTAAATAGTTGAGGCGAGCTCTGAGTGCCGTGAAGCGGTCCAAACTGGAGGCCGAGGCCCTGCACCCAAAATACTAAAGGCCAGTAACCAGTTCTAAAATAAAATATAATTAAATATAATTTATAGAAAATGGGGCGTCTCAGACTTGGTCATGCAATCTCATGTTGCTGGCTAACGCCTCAACGTACATGAGTATCCTGTAGCGTTTGCGTTTCGCCAAGGCTCATCCGACCGATACGGTCGTCGCCTAAGGGGATACGAAAACCAATAAAACCAACACTTAAAACCAATCAGGAAACCAATTTAATAAACCGTTTGCAAAGACCAGGATTTTAGAAATAGGTTTCGATATACAAAAATTACTGAACATTATAAAGTACTATTTTAAAATACTTTTACGAAAAATTTGGGCAGCACCTCCTCTGTAACTAGGACGATCTAGCCACATAGGCGGTACAAAACCTCCACCCAACCAGTCGATCCCAAACCAGAGAGAACACAAAATCACAACACAAAGATAATATCCTATTTTAAAGAGTAATAAGCCACAGAAAAAAGCAATTATCCCACTAAAGTAGATAGTCAATACAATATACTAAAATAGGAAACCAAGAAAATGTACGCAACCAGCAACCACTGTTCAAACTACAGAATAACTACGCCGCGACGTACAAACGACGCGTGTATCCCCTAAACACAACAATTAACAAAAGCCGATCCCCGTAACGGGGTCGGGACCGCGTCATCATCGGTACGCAACGCGACACACCAACGGAAGGGATACGGGGACATGAAATTATACCTCGGGTGCTCGGCTAGAGCTCTCAGATGTAAAAAATAGAGGAAAGAATCCATGCGGACAGCAGGATTGGCTCAGGACAGCACGTACGAAAATGCGGACAGTGCACGGACAGTGCACAAGAGCCGCCAAATAGCAGATCGGGGCCCGGGGTGGACCGATCAGCGGTACGGAAGACCGTGGGATACGAGGTCGCGGGCGGAATAGTGGCATAGGGCCGCGGGATCGTCGAAAGGCAGGCGGTCGGCCTGGGCGGCCGCGGGGTGCATGCAGGGGGTCGGCGGCGTCGGGAGGCGGACGCGCCGGAGGGACCGAGCGGGTCGGGGCCGATGGGAGACGCAACACAGGGGGTCTACAGCGTCGGGACGCAAGGGAGGGGGTTCTGGAAGGGGAGTGGATTATGGAAAGAGGAAGGAGAAGGGAAGGGAAAAGTTCTCTGAAGGAGGAAATAGGTAAGGAGGTTTATAAAAGTGAGTGTGTGTGAGGAATGGGGGAGGAGAGTGGAGAGGAGAAGTTGTAGGAGGAAGAAGAGTGCTGGTATGTGCGTGAGTGATTTCAGGGGAGAGGGGAACGTGGGTGCAGCTAGGGGGTATTAGAAAAAGGTTTGGTTTCATTTTTTTTATTATTCTCTTTGACTAAGTATTAGTTAGAAGCTAATTGTTATTTTCAAAAGTCCAAAAAGTGACTTAATAAAGAAACTTGGGTTCGGGACAGGGATCGGGTTCGAATCTCGGGGTCGAACCCCGGACACGGAATCGGGACTGAGCCACAAGCAAAAATCCAATTAATTTATTTTTGAAATAATTATTTCCTGATCCAACTAAATATAATAATATTATTAATAATAGTAATAATAATAATAATAATAATAATAATAATAATAATAATAACAATAACAAGACTAATCTAAGACTATGCTAGCAGCCAAAATCCAATAATTCAATAAATCTGAAATTTGCGAGTTTCACAACCTTCCCTCCTTAGGAAATTTCGTCATCGAAATTAAAAAGGCAGGGTTGGGGGTTACCTCAAGTTTCAAACAGATACGGATACTGCTCTCGTATCTCATCTTCTCGCTCCCAGGTAGACTCGTCTGGGGAGTTGTGCCGCCATATTACTCTGACTATTGGTGTCACAGAGTTCCTGGTTCTCTTCTCTCTTCAGTCTAATATCGCCACTGGCTTCTCTGACACTGTGAGGCTGGGTCCAATCTCCAGCTCCGAATGATCCAAGATGTGGCTTGGGTCCGGGATGTAGCATCTCAGCTGCGAAACATGGAAGACGTTGTGGACGCCTTCGAGACTTGGGGGTAAAGCCACCAGATAAGCTACTTCTCCAATCCCGTTCAGTACTTCAAAAGGACCGATATACCTGGGGCTTAGCTTTTCTGCTCTGCCAAAACAGATGGTTCCTCTGGTAGGGGAGATCTTCACGAACACACTGTCACCTACTTCAAACTCCAACGGCCGTCGGCTGCTATCGGCCCAATGCTTCTGTCTGTCCTGGACAATCCTGAGCTTGTCTCTAATCATCTTTACCTTCTCTGCTGCATCGGTCACCATCTCAGGTCCAAGCAATACCCTTTCTCCTACGTCATTCCAAGCAAGTGGAGTACGACAACGACGTCCATAAAATGCCTCGAACGGAGTCATACCGATACTAGCTTGGTAGCTGTTGTTGTAGAAGAACTCTACCAAGTGCAAATGGTCTTCCCAAGACCCTCCAAATTCTAAGATGCAAGATCTCAGCATGTCTTCTAGTGTATGGATTGTTCTCTCCGATTGCCCGTCAGTCTGGGGATGGTACGCGGTACTGAACTTCAGTTGCGTTCCCAAATTGTCGTGCAAGCTCTTTCAAAAGTGAGAGGTGAATCTGGTATCCCTGTCAGATACGATACTTACCGGAACTCTATGAATCTGGTAGATGTGCTGCATGTACAGTGCCGCCAACTTCTCGGTGGATAGGCCCACCTTGAAGGGAATAAAATGGGCTGACTTTGTCAGTCGGTCCACGATAACCCAAATGGCATCCTTCCCTCCTTGGGATCGAGGCAGTCCTGACACAAAGTCCATCGTCAGGTGTTTCTATTTCCACTCCGGGATGTATAGCGGCTGCAATAGTCCTGCTGGTCTCTGTCTGCTAGCTTTCACTTGCTGACAAATTAAGCATCTAGCTACGTACCTGGATATGTCCTTCTTCATTCCGTACCACCATACTACAGTACGCATATCCCGATACATTTGTTTAGCTCCTGGATGTATGGAATACTGCGACTGGTGTGCTTCTTGTATTAGCTCGTTCCTCAGTTCGCCAGTTGGTACGCAAAGCCTCATACCGTACTTCAGTGCTCCGTCGCTGGCGATTGAGAATCCTTCAAGTGTTCCTGCCAGTACTTCGTCTCTAAGTTTACAAAGCGTCTCGTCTTGGAATTGTATCTCCTTGACTTTGTCCATCAGACTTGAACGCACTTGCAACTGCATCATTGATGAATCCGCTCCTGGTACAATAGCTTCTCTTTTCAGTTTCTTTATTTCTTCTTCGGGCAGTACAATCTCCAATCCAAGCTTTTACATGTCTTCCAGCAAGTACCGTTCCTTGGTCAAGAACATCTCCATCGGGTATCGACTAAGTGCATCTGCAACAACATTAGCCTTACCCGGATGATACTGCAGGTTGATGTCAAAATCTTTCATCAGCTCTAGCCATCATCTTTGTCGCATGTTCAGCTCCTTCTGAGTGAAAACATATTTAAGACTTTTATGGTTTGTAAATATTTCTACTCTCTCTCCATAGAGATAGTGCTTTCACAACTTCAATGCGAATATAACCGCTGTAAGCTCCAAATCATGCGTGGGATAGTTCTTCTCATGAGTCTGTAATTGCCTAGATGCGTAAGCAATTACTTTTCCGCATTATTGAAGAACACAACCCAATCCTTTACCGGAAGCATCACTGTAAATTGAGAAACCGCCGGTACCTGAGGGTAGCGCAAGTATCGGTGCCATAGTAAGTCTCTTCTTTAGTTCCTCAAATGCTGACTGCCAAGCTTCAGACCAAACAAATTTTTCGTTCTTCCTGGTGAGCTTTATCATCGGCTCAGCAATCCTGGAGAAGTCCTTTACAAATTTTGGTAGTAGCCAGCTAAGCCCAAGAAGCTTCTGATTTTTGTAACTGAACTTGGTGCAGTCCACTTCTCAATAGCAGCTATCTTCATTGGATCCACCGAAATTCCTTCTCCTGTGACAACATGGCCTAGAAAATCCACCTTGTCTAAGAATAATTCGCATTTAGATAGCTTACCATAGAGCTTCTCCTTCCTTAAAGTTTCCAGAACTTTCCTCAGGTGCTCTTCATGCTCTTCTTCGGTCTTCGAGTAGATCAGAATGTCATCGATGAAGACAACAACAAACTGATCCAGGTATTCATGGAAGACCTTGTTCATAAGGTTCATGAATATCACAGGGGCATTCGTCAGTCCAAACAGCATGACCCAAAATTCATATTGTCTATATTTGGTGTTGAACGCCGTCTTTGGAATATCCTCCTTCATGACCTTGATTTGATGGTAGCCAGACCTGAGATCTATCTTCGAGAATACCTTAGCTCCACTCAGTTGATCGAATAGGTCATCGATCCGGAGAAGAGGGTACTTGTTCTTGATGGTGATGTTGTTCAGCGCCCGGTAATCAATGCACATCCGCACGGTTCCATCTTTCTTGGGCACGAACAAAACTGGCGCTACCCAGGGTGAAGCTTCATCTCTAATAAATCCCTGGGCCTTCAGTTCGTCAAGCTGGTCCTTCATCTCCTTGGCCTCCTTGGGCTTGACTCTGTAGCATCCTCAAGAAATAGGAAAAGAGCCGGGAACTAGGTCGATGGTGAACTCCACACCTCGATCCGAGGGCAATCCCGAAAGACTATCAGGGAAAACGTCCATGAATTCTGCTATGATAGGGTGAGGAGGTCCGGGTTCTTCGGTGATAGAGGAGTAGGTAACACTCTTCATGTCTTTCGGAGCTCGAGAGATTTCAAACTCTGGTTCTTCTGGTGGACTGAAGATTACACATCCTCTGTGACAATCTATCAGCACATGCTGCTCACTTAACCAGTCCATCCCTAGGACTACATCATAGTTAGGTAAGGGCATCACAAGTAAGGGTGCTAAGAATTTGTTGTCTGAGATAGTTATGGGGCAGTTGGTGCGGGCACTACCGCAGGGGACTACGGCTCAGTTCGGGGAGGTGCATGTTTTGCCGTTTGAGCTGTAGTAGCATAAACGGCGCGGGATGCTGGTGCAGCATGGGGACAGTCAGTCAGCTGCAAAGGATGAGGGTCCGAGCGTGCTTGAGGAGGTGGGGTATGATCGGTAGATGATACCTCATCGTCGGCAGGGCCGGAGCGGGTGGTCTTTCCTTTGGCCATACTCTGGAAGGTTTAGGATGCAATACATAAGCAAGGTAGCCTACCAGTCTATAACAAACAAAAATACTTACTTATAGTATATTCCGGTCCTATGTTGTGACAAATTAATGTTCTAGTGTTCTAATTGTTTCTAGATATGTTTACCTAAGTGTTGACCAGAGTGACCTGTATGAGCCACCACTAAAAACATGTCACGACCCGATCCCAAATTGTTGGGTTCGAATCGGATCATGTCCAACCTGCACCGTTGTGAGACGGCGGCAGTAAGCTGTTTCTAGTTGCAAGAATCTTCAACAACAACTATATATTTGTAACAACACGAATATACAGAAATTTTAAAACTTTTAATATTCAACAAAGAGAAGTACAACTGGAAATGAAAGTACTGAAATAAAATACTGAATTCAAAATCTACAAACTCTAACACAAAAACTAGATAGCTGGAAAAATGACTAGCTAAACGACCGGCTCATCGGCCTCTAGTTCTGTGTCCTTCAAGGGGGACTCTGGCAACACCACAGGATATAACACCGGGTCATAGTAGCTACTGTACAATAGCTCAGCATCATCAACTTCACCTATTGGGGGATCCAGTCAGGAAAGGAGCAAGTACGAGTACATATTCGACATTCTAAATAATAATAGAAAGATGCAATTTTAAACAGTTGAAATACTTTGAACAATATTCTCCAGTAATTTTTAGCAATTCAGTATTTGAAACAATATAATTTGAATAGGTAACGTCTATGACCGACTTGGGTTGTACAATAGCATCCTAGCGATGCGATATGGCTTAATCCGTGTGTAAGAGGGTATGCTCGTGCAATAATGCAATATGAGGGTATTGGTCATAAACGCTACACTACTCCCCCAATATCCCCATAATTAATAATCAAACTCAAGAGAGTTCCCTGTAGCAATGTGGTTTAAGCATGCAACATGACAATTACTAATTAAAATGCAAGAAAACATAACCGTAACTTGCCTCTGTTTGTATGACTGGATCGGGATGTCGGTACCGGAAGGAAGTCAAGTACGTCCTCGAAATCCTACAGTTTGAGAATCCTGACTTAGAACCATAAATGAGCCATATCTAGGTGTGCTAGTTGCAATTTCTAGAAACAGACCCTAGTCAGGTTTTAAGTTAAAATTAATCTACCGAAATTCGTCTAACGTCGTAAACTGCATTTGTTATCAATTAACAGGATAAACCAATTACTGATTTATTGGGGAAAAATAGCAATTACAGGTTAATTAGCAAAACTTTGTATTTTAATAATATATCTAAAACTAAGTTTTCTTTAAATGATAAAAATATGAACTTGTTAATTACTAGTAATTTATTCACTTTAATTAAATATGAGAAATCCTTATTAATTTTATACAAAATAATTAATACCCAATTATAATTATGCGCCTAGCTACGCCAAACAAACCCAGAAAAGAAAATAGAAAATCTACACTACACAATTACAGGGCCACGAAAAATAAAGGAAAATTGGGCTTATGCCCTTACAACAAAATAAATTAATTAAATAGTTGAGGCGAGCTCTGAGTGCCGTGAAACAGTCCAAACAGAAGGCCGAAGCCCTGCACCCTAAATACTAAAGGCCAGTAACCGATTCTAAAATAAAATATAATTAAATATAATTTATAGAAAATGGGGCGTCTCGGACTTGGTCATGCAATCTCATGTTGTTGGCTAACGCCTCAACGTACAGGAGTGTCCCGTAGCGTTTGCGTTTCGTCGAGGCTCATCCGACCGATACGGTCGTCGCCTAAGGGGATACGGAAACCAATAAAACCAACACTTAAAATCAATCAGAAAACCAATTTAATAAACCATTTGCAAAGACCAGGATTTTAGAAATAGGTTTCGATATACAAAAATTACTGAACATTATAAAGTACTATTTTGAAATACTTTTACGAAAAATTTGGGCAGCACCTCCTCTATAACTAGGATGATCTAGCCACATAGACGGTACAAAATCCACACCCAACCAGTCGATCCCAAACCAGGGAGAACACAAAATCACAACACAAAGACAATATCCCATTTTAAAGAGTAATAAGCCACGGAAAAAGCAATTATCCCACTAAGGTAGATAGTCAATACAATATACTAAGATAGGAAACCAAGAAAATGTAAGCAACCAGCAACCTCTGTCCAAACCACAGAATAACTACGCCGTGACATACAAACGACGTGTGTATCCCCTAAACACAACAATTAACAAAAGCCGATCCCCGTAACGGGGTTGGGACCGCGTCATCATCGGTACGCAACGCGACACACCAACGGAAGGGACCGGGACACAAAATTATACCTCGGGTGCTCGCCTAGAGCTCTCAGATGTAAAAAAAGAGGAAAGAATCCCGCGGACAACGGGATTGGCTCGGGACAGCACGTACGGGAACGCGAACAGTGCACGGACAGCGCATAGGAGCCGCAAAACAGCAGATTGGGGACGGGGTGGACCGATCAGGGGTACGGAAGACCGCAGGGCGCGAGGTCGCGGGCGGAACAGCGGCACAGGGCCGCAGGATCGCCGGGAGGCGGGCGATCGGCCTGGGCGGCTGGGGGGTCGCACAGGGGTCGGCGACGTCGGGAGGCGGACGTGCCGGAGGGTCCGAGCGGGTCGGGGCGACGGAAGATGCGGCACAGGGGGTCGACGGCGTCGGACGCAAGGGAGGGGGTTTTGGAAGGGGAGTAGATTATGGGAAGAGGAAGGAGAATGGAAGGAAAAAGTTCTCTGAAGGAGGAAATGGGTGGAGGTTTATAAAAGTGAGTGTGTGTGAGGAATGGAGAGGAGAGTGAAGAGGAGAAGTTGTAGGAGGAAGAAGAGTGCTGGTGTGTGCGTGTGTGTGCGTGAGTGATTTCAGAGGAGAGGGGGACGTGGGTGCAGCTGGGGGGTATTAAAAAAAGGTTTGGTTTCATTTTTTTTATTCTCTTTGACTAAGTATTAGTTAGAAGCTAATTATTATTTTCAAAAGTCCAAAAAGTAACTTAATAAAGAAACTTGGGTTCGGGACAGGAATCGGGTTCGAATCTCGAGGTCGGACCCCGGACACGGAATCGGGACTGGGCCACAAGCAAAAATCCAATTAATTTATTTTTAAAATAATTATTTTCTGATCCGACTAAATATAATAATATTAATAATAATAGTAATAATAATAATATATTAATAATAATAATAATAATAATAACAAGACTAATCTAAGACTATGCTAGCAGCCGAAATCCAATAATTCAATAAATCCAAAATTTGTGGGTTTTCACAGTGACTGTCTTGAACAGACCTGCGAGTCCACACTAGGGGCGAGGATTATTAATTTGTTCAAACCTGCGAGTCCACACTCTAGGCGAGGGTTTGGTTATCCGTTGATATCTTGACTTGTGTTCACTTGTTTTCTTCCAGCAGTTCATTTATGCGTAGTTGTTCTCAAATTCATATTTCATAGTTGATTAGTCTTTTCCTGTTTATATTCTGGTTTTTCTTCATGCATGATAAACTGTTGGATAGGCATGTTTTATGTATCTTGCTAGTCCCATGAGGACCTGATGATCTCTTTATGTAATTGATTGCACGGAGTTAGTTTGCTGATCATGATGGTAGTCGATTACTTCAGATTTAGGTATCTTTCATGATTATATATTCACATCCATTATTTTGCACTCTGCTCGTTATCCTATCTTCATAGACTCGTGTTATTTCTTTGGAGTCTAATTGGACATATATGCTAGTGGGCTGCAGACTATGAGCCATAATGTTCATTTTTGTTTTATATTATTCTTGTGGATTGAGATATAGTTTAAATTAGACATGATACCGTATTCTGGACAGTGTATACGTATTCGAGTTGGACTGGAGTCCACTTGATACATAGTTGGCTTGCGCACACACACGCATCCCAAAAAGTGGGTACGGGTCGTGACAACTCTATAGATTATTGCTATAGTTTATGATCCAGGAAGAAAATTATATCCAAATGTCTTTAAATTCAAAGACACGAATTCTAATATATTTACATCTATCAAAGACAGACTCAAATTAGGATACACATTAAAATAGACAGGGCCAAGACAAAGTCTTGTCTGCATTACTCCCATTAAAGACTGTGTCCAGCCTAAACATCTTCCATCTCTAAGAGATGTTAATACAGATGCATTTAACCCCTATAAGGTTAAAGGTTTTAGAACTATTTGAATTAGTCCTATATGGACAAAGTTGTATTTATCTCTATAGTGAGATATATCTTTTTTGTTAATAATTTAATTACTTGTTCAATATCAGCAACCTGAACAGTTTTCTCTATTATTTTAATTGCAATAGAAGATCTAAAGTCAAAGGTACCAATTTGGTATATTTTCTTTGGTTAAACTTTTGGAATTGTCTATTTGTTTAATTCCTCTAATTCAAAAGAAAATTCATACATATTAGCATTTTTAATTGATTTTCCCATATCAAGGGTTTTCTTATTGTTTCCTAATGGATGAGCTAACTGATCACTCATAAGGTTTAAATCTATCCTGCTACTTTCTTCATGTAGACTATCAACTTGCATTCTATTGTTTGAGTAGTTATTATAATTGCTAGTGAATGAATAACTTAGGTTTAATTTTTCTGGTAGTAAAAAGGTTGCACGACTATCAACGATTTATAGCAAACAAGACCCTCGTGGTCATCAGCGCCTACGCGACTTTGATATCATCCCACAACACATAGATACACCATATTAACTAACCCTAAGCATTAATTACTAGCAACTTGTAATAAATAAACAATAATAAATTACATTTTAATAGTCACATAAAGAACTTAGCAACATAGAACGCACTATATTATATATATATATATATATATATATATATATATATATATATATATATATATATATATATATATATATAAATATATATATATATATATATATATATATATATGAGAAGGGATCCACATCCCCTCACTTTTGCATCCCCCATGCATCCCCTCTTTCACATCCGTTGGATCTTGTTTAAGTTATCTAATCTTAACCTTTGAAAAATCAACGGTTAAGATTAGATGACTAAACAAGATCCAACGGATGCTATCATGGGGATGCATGGGGGATACAAAAGTGAGGGGATATGGATCCTTCCTCTCCCTCTCTCTCTCTCTCTCTCTCTCTCTCTCTCTCTCTCTCTCTCTATATATATATATATATATATATATATATATATATAAGGATCCACATCCCCTCACTTTTGTATATATATATATATATATATATATATATATATATATATATATATATATATATATATATATATAAAAATATAATATATATATATATATATATATATATATAAGGATCCACATCCCCTCACTTTTGTATATATATATATATATATATATATATATATATATATATATATATATATATATATATATATATATATATATATATATATAGAATATATATATATATATATATATATATATATATATATATATATATATATATCCAGAAAGGAGCCGATGAGACCTCAACTATCCAAACTAGATCCGCTGCCAAGCGGAACAAAACCACTACCTCTCTAACTCTTTAATGATAAATATCCTATCCTGGAATGTCCGCGGTCTGGGGAACAAACCTACATTAAGGAGAGTTTCCAGCCTCCGAAAAATCTACAAGATCGACATCTTTATTATCCTAGAACCCAAAATCCCTATCAAAAGACTGAAATCCATCCAACTACAGCTGAATCTCCCTACCGCAATTGCGGGCAGACACGACATTTGGATCCTCGACACTCAGGACGTCAATTTTGGCATCATCCAAGAATCTCGACAGGCCCTTTCCTGCTGGTTGGAACACCCCATGCTCCCCGAGTACGCTATCCTCTCAGCGGTCCATGGCAGCTGTGATATCACAGAGCGGAAACAACTGTGGAACGATCTCCTCGATATTCACCTGCACCATACCAGCTATCCTTGGATTTGCATCGGAGACTTTAATACGATTACCTGCAGAAAAGAGAAAACTGGGAGACGTCCTCCTCCTATGCCGGCCATGCAAGACTTCAATAACTTTATCTTCAATGCCCACCTCAGTTCCCTCCAGTTCTCAGGCAATGCCTTCACCTGGTGCAACATACAAGAAGGCTACCGCCGCCAATACTCCCGTCTCGACAGAGCCCTCACGAACGACCTTTGGCACGGCATGGGGATCACCACCAAGCTATCCCATCTTAATTCATCTGAATCCGACCACGCCCCGCTGCTGGTGGAAATCAAAAGCAATACCAACCCACCCAAAAGAATTTCCAGTTCCTCGATTTCTGGATCGAGCACCCCCAATTCTTGGGCATCGTCGCGGAAGCTTGGAATTGCGAGGACTCACCCGACCCCCTGGCCCGGGTGAGCAAAAAACTTAAGGCTACGAGGAAAGCACTGTCTAATTTGAGCAAACTTTCCTATGGGGAAATTTTTCAAGCCGTTCGGACTGCGGAAGACGACGTCACCCGCGCTGAAGCCAGGTTCGCATCGGACCGATCCCCGGCGGCCAGGACAACCCTGAACCTCACCAAAGCTATGCTCAAATTTAGACTCAAAGTGAAGACTGACTTCTGGAAACAGAAAGCGAGGTTGAAATGGGACAGTGACGGGGACAAAAACTTAAAATACTTCCATGCTTGCATCAATGGCTGCAGACGGAAGCTTACGATTCACCATACCACTGACGGTAATAGGAACATCATCACCGACCAAAAGAGCATCCAGGCAGCAGCCACGGAATTCTACTCCAAATTATTCACCAAAGAGACGGTCCACAAAGACAACTCCTTTCTAGATCAAATACCCCGCATCATCGACAATACCGACAACGCCCAGTTGGAATGCCGTCCCACCGATCAGGAAGTAAAAGATGCGGTATGGGCTCTGAACGAACACAGCATCCCGGGTCCTGACGGGTTTTTGGGGGTCTTCTTTCGCTCGTGTTGGGACATTATCAAACAGGACATCATCGAAGCGGCTATCGCTTTCTTCAAAGGAGCCACTTACCCCAAAGCCATTTCCAGCGCCAATCTGATCCTCATTCCGAAAAAAGACAACCCGGAGTCCTTTCACGACTTTCGGCCCATAAGCCTATGCACTTTCACCAATAAGATTATCTCCAAGATCATCGCAAGCAGAATGGCGGGTCTCCTACCCAGGATCATCTCCGTTGATCAAAGTGGGTTTGTTCGTGGGAGAAACATCCAAGACAATATCATGTTAGCCCAAGAATTAATCACCTGCATGAAATTTTCAGTCAGAGGGGGCAACATAGCCGTAAAAATTGACATAGAGAAAGCTTACGACAGATTGGACTGACAATTTATGATATGGGTATTCAGGGCTTTTGGCTTCTCCGAAATTTGGACCAACACTGTGTGGAGATCCATCGGCAACTCGTGGTTCTCCACAGTCATTAACGGTCAAGCTGAGGGATTCTTTAAATCCAGTCGCGATGTTAGACAAGGCAACCCTCTATCCTCCACTGTTTTCATCATAGCGGCTGATACCCTCAGCAGGAACCTTAATAACATGATCAGTATCTCGTATTTCTAACAAAACCATACAGCCAGTGGATGTCCAACCATCACCCATCTGGCCTTTGCGGACGATTTGCTTATCTTCTCGTCCGGGGGCGGTTCAAGTGGTCCACAACACCCTGCAGCGGTACTCTAATTACTTGGCCAGAAAATCAACCATTCCAAGAGCGTCATCTATGCCCACCATAATATCAATACCGAGCATGCGAGCAGGATTTCCAACTTAATATCTTTCTCCGTCGATCACCCCCATTTAACTACATCAGATGTCCCCTAATGTTCGGAAAATCCAATACCAGGACCTTTGAGCCGTTAATCAGTAGAATCAGGAACAAACTCGAAGGGTGGCACAACGCCACCTTATCTCCAGGAGGCAAGATGATCCTTATCAATCATGTGCTCACCTCCATACCAATCCATACTTTAGCCGCATGCTCTCCGCCGTTGAAGGTTCTTTCATCGATAGACTAGATCTTTTGCACCTTCTTCTAGGGGCATAGCAACAGACATGATAAGCATCATTGGGCGAGTTGGGACTCTATGGCTCGTCCGACGGAGGAAGGGGGCCTGGGATTCAACAAACTCACTAACATCATTAAGGCCTTCTCGATGAAATTGTGGTGGCTCCTCCGGACGAACGAGAATTTATGGAGCAGGTTTATGAAAGCCAGGTACTTCAAGCACATCCACCCTTCAGAGGCCAAATCCAATAGTAGATCTTCAGCGGCTTGACATCATATCCTAACCGGACGTGATCTGGCCGTGCATGTCATAAGACTTCATCTAGGCAACGATGAATCCAACCCATTCCAAGAGAGATGGGCAGGGGACAGCTTGATCCCTAGTCTCACGGAGATCCCGAGAGACTGTCGGATTAAGGACATGTGGAACCACATTACTGACGACTGGGACTGTGATAAGATGTGCGAATGCGGTGGCACTGACATGGAGAACAGAGTCCGCCTCAACGGTCTAAGAATCGGGTGTGAGGCCGATGCATTGAGATAGACTCTCGAGGCATCCGGAGCATTTTCAGTTAGGTCGGCTAGATCCTCTTTACTTGGTATCGGCCAACTGTAACATATCACTGCTCACTACTAGCACACTTGCATCCCTAAGAAGTGGTCCTTCCTCATATGGAGAGCAATTAGGAAGAAGCTTCCCACTGACGACATCCTCAATACCATCGAGATCAGCTTAGCATCAGCCTGCAATTGCTGCTCAGACCGCCAGATGGAGACCATTGATCACATCTTGTGTCAGGGAAACCTGCCTAGAGGTATCTGGGGGACCCTTAACCAGCACTTTAGTATTGTACCGACTGGCGGATGCTTCTACGATCTTGCAGCCTCTTGGGGTAATGCGTCCCACGGACACCAGATCGTCGCAGCGACCGTATCGTGGGACATTTGGAAGAATCGCAACAAAGCGAGATACGAAGGTCACCCTTTTCTTGCCGACAAGCTCATTCGGAAAGTCTCTCGCCAATGCCGTAAACGGAGCACCCTGTGCTCCCATAGTTCGAGCGCTTTCTGGTCCCCGCTTCTTCCCTAACCCTGGTCGTCTGTGTTGTTCCCCCTTTTTTCTTTTGGGTATACTTATATAGGCGTCTTCTTTTTGTGCCTTGTATACGTGTCAGGCTTCGGCATTTTGAGCCTTAATTAATAAATAAAGGGGATTTCTTTATATATATATATATATATATATATATATATATATATATATTCTAGTTGCTGCAACAAAGGTTGAAAGTTAAAGTTAGCAACAACTATAGTTGCAGAAAATATATGTTCTTTAGAAGCGTTGAATAGTAAGCTCAAAGCATCGAATATGCTCTATCTTAGACTTCTTTGAAAAGTAACACCTTATGTGAGAATACCATGTAAAAGCGTTGAATAGTTACACCTAATTAGGAAAGGGCTAGTCCAACCATTCCCTTACTTCGTCTTCTCAAGATCAACCTAAGCCATGCATTGCGGATATATATCGTCTATTTCAACAAGTCTTGGAGGTAAATAGTCTTTATGCAAATGCAGCTCAAGCCACGACTGCGACATTTTTGGAACAAATGCGGACAACCACAAACTCCAAGGGTGGGTCAATAGTAGATTTTATGAACCTTAGGCCACCAAAAATTTATGGAACGAAGAACCCGATAGAGACAGGACAATGGATAAAGACTAGAGAATGATTAGTGAAGTCGACAAAGATTAATCATGAGTATATGGTGTCCGTAATTTGTATCTAATTGGAAGATATTGCAGAGCACTTGTAAAGTATGGAACACCTGGAGGAATCTAATGATGTAGTATCTTGGAAAGAGTTTAAAAAAATTTGAAGAACAATTGTGAGACTCGTCTCACAGTATCGATATTTATATACGGATACGTATTTTATACTATATTTTATATTTTCTTGGTTTTCGGAACGCTTTCAAAAATTTCTAACTTATAGATTTTCTCCTTGATCGACATACCGCCAGTATACCAGTGTATACCGACGGCATGTCTGTCACTCTCATTTTTCGTTATACGTATTTTTAGTATACATGTACAGGATTCTGACATTTGTCATGTGACCCGTGTTTTGACTTGTCTTTCTTAGCCTTGACTTGGTTTAATCTTGACTTAGTTTATTTTGGTTTGGTTCAATTGGCATGGCTTGGTTTGGTTTGGTTTTAGATAAGAAATATTTTGTATAAAAACCAACTTCTCTCTCTCTCTATCTCTCTCTGTCTTCATTACTTCATTTATTTCTTCATCTTCTTCTTCATTTACTTCTCCCCTAACCCTAGGCAAGTACATCTTGCCAAATCTTGAAATTTATTATTTTGCCATTTTATTTGTTCCATTGTCTTTCTTGCTTGATTCTAAGCCTCTTTAGAACTTGGAGATTTTGGTTTTGATGGTTATATTTTTATAGATCTAAGTTATACTTTTTTTTCTTGGTTTTGATCTCTTAAACTTTGTTATTTTCGAAAACTACTTGTTCCATGTTGTAGATGATTCAATTTCATTCAGTTTAGACCTTTATTTTGCCCAATTTTGAGTCCTTTAGCCCAAGTTATGGACATTGGAAGTTTTTAAAACTCTATGGCCAAAAGCTTGCTGGTAGAGATGACACCATGCACCTCGTGTACCTTTTGGTCTACGCACCTTACACCTCGTGCACCTCGTACCTCGTGCGCCTTTTGGTCCGTGCATCTTACACCTCGCGTACCTTTTGGTCCGCGCACCTTACACCTTGCGTACCTTTTGGTATGTTTGAGACTTTGATTGTGGGGTGTTTGACCTAGAAGGACTGCTACCATCTTAATTCCGAGGACGGAATTTTCATAAGGTGGGTAGGATTGTAACACCCAGTTTTCTAAAATGAGGGTAATTTTGAAATTTTGAAATTATAATTATTATTTATTGATATTTATTTCATATTATGATTTTTGGTAATTTTTAATTAATTTTAAACTATTTAAAAGTATGACTTGTGATTTTGGTGTCTAGCTAGTGTAACCATAGAGATAGCTTGACCTAGAGCCTAGCCATGAGATTAGGGTGTTTCATTTATCATTTTAGCCTAGAGGGTATTTTTGTCACTTTTGAATTATTAGAATTTAATATATTTTATTAGGAATTTAAATGATTTATTGTGAATGGTTTGATTTAAATATTATTTTAACTAATTTTTATGTGGTCTAGTTTAGCCTAACCTAGATTAGTTCTAGTTAGTCATGGTTAGACTAAGTTAGATTGAGATTGGTCATGGTTAGTCATGGCTAGTCATGATTTGTGATTGATTAGTTATTAGTCATATTGATTAGTTAAGACTAGTGATAGGCTACCTAGGTTTCATCTAGCCATTGAATTTGTCTAGAATGATAGAGAACCCTTAGATCAACCCTAGCCCTAGATTTTAGGGCAGCCATCTTGGGACTTTCCCCTATTTAATCCCTCCCAAATCTTTGCCTCCTTGTTCATTCTCTCCCTCCTCAAGAACAAGGTGAGCTCAACTTCCTTTTTCCATAACTTCTCCATTCCTCATCCTTTTTCAACCAAACTTCTTGTATTGTGACCTAACCACCACCCTCTTGCTGTCCATGGAGGTAGAGTACTGATTTGGGGATCATATTGTGCTCGAAGCTACAGTAACATGGACTGCACTTTGACAGTTTTTGGAGCTTGAGACACCCATTGGTAAATCCCTCTTCCCCATTTAAACTACTGATTTATCATCATGAATACATAGTCCTAGGTCCCCTCTAGCCTCGGGTAGGAGCTGACCCCAATTTGTGTCGGATATGTGTCCGTATCAGACACGTATCAATAGGAATACCTAGGTGTTCGACCTAATGCCCCAATAGGTTTTTCCTTATTGTTTTCTGATTGTGTTTGAATAGGAATACTCCTTTTAGTGTTGCTTATTGGTTTCTTCGTGTCTGAGATGGCTTTTGTGTCGTTTTGGAGTCGCACAGACACGCGGACACGCGGTCGTGCACACGCGCGCGCGGGCAGGTGGCATGCCCTGCTGCTCGGGTAGCATTGCTCTGTGCATACGCCACTTGGACACCTAAAACTTGACACGTGTGTCGTTCTCATGACTGACACGAGAACCCCAGGCTGACACGAACTCTTGTGTCGTGTCGGACACGGATTCGTGTATGCCTTGTTTGTGCACTGTGCACATATCAGTGCACTGTGTGTTGATTTCTATTTTGGTTCGTTTTAAATGTTAATTAGCATTTTTAAATTGTTAATTAGATCATATATATGTTGTATAATCCATGTTATATTAGGTTTACATGATAGATTGGGTTAATGTGGAATAATTGGGTTCGAATTTGGAGAATTTCTGCTGTTCATTGTTACATTCTAAAACTGGGTGGTTTCAGGATTTCTAGCCCTCTTAAATTTCTAGTTTTTAGTAATATTACACTGTTAATGTGTTCTCACATATTGGTTGTCCCTATATTTAGCTAAATATTGTGTTCGATTAGGCTTTGTGGTGAGAGAATGAGATTGGACATTTTGAGTAGGTTCAAATGCTGATACATTGGTTGCTTGTTATTGTTCTTGAATCATCCTTTTAACTATTGTCAAATAACTTATACTGAATTCCTTTCCCTTGCTAATACCTAATACACTGCACACTGTACAGGTTACAATATACACACATCCGCATTACCACATATGTATGCACTGTTAACTGGTTTTAAATGTTTTCTCCAATATGCTTTTAACTGAGAAATGGGAGTTGTTTTGTGAACTGATTTAGCTATGGAATGTTTTCCTATCAACTGTAAAATGATTTGATTTCCTTTCTCTCGAATTGAATGAACCCAGATTTAGTTTATTAATGAATCTAAGAATAAGTTTCATGTTAGGTTATATGGTTTTTGGTTAAGTTTAGTTTGAATCTGAGAATTCTTCTTGGCCAAACCTGAGATGTGGACTGATCTCAGTTTTTATGGCATGCCTAATCGATTTCAGGAATTAAGTTCCTGCTTGCTGACAGGAAATTCAGTATCACTGAATACCCTGTCACTTAGTTTAAACACTGTATTGTATGTCCACAAACACACACACATACAAATCAAATTCTGAGAATTTTTGCATACAATGTTTTCCTGTTAAAAAATCTGAGATTTGACATTAGTCAATAGTGTGTTTTCCTCACTGATTTCCAGTTGGAATGCTCACTAGATTTCAGGGTACACTCATCTTACTTGTCGAAGGGGCAACTTTCTCTGTTTGTCATACGGATCACCTGACCACATGATAGGAATTTGTCATCGGAGGAGTTCAGCTGGATCTTCATCCTTCCAGCCTACAATTACCCAGTTCGGGGTACCAATACCAGTTCAGCAGAGGCGAGCTTAGAGGTCTTTATTGACGCAGTCCCATGCATTCCAGCAGGAGCGGTCTCAGCAGTATATGCAGGCCCAGACTCAAAGGCACAGAGACCAGCAGTATTAGGTAGAACAAAAAGTATGTACATATTATGGCAAGATAGGGCATTTCAGATCAGTTTGTCGGGCGGCCAATAGGCGATGCTTTCGCTGTGGAGCGGAGGACCATTCAGTTAACACTTGTCCCTATTCGACATCTCGAAGATGACTAGCTATACTAGATGTAACACATCAGTCCTTTCATTCACATCAATCATCGCCCCCAGCAGTGGGTGAGTAGTTAGGGCCAATACTAGATGTTCAGCCATTGGCATAGTATCCTCCGCCATCGCGAGCTCAGAGGGTCAGGCAGCTCAGAGCGTAGTTGTATGCACGGTCTCAAGGGAAGCTCTAGTATCGGCATGAGGGTAGTACCTTATGAGTCTCAGGTACCATCTTCATGATCTTCTTTCAGTTATTCCCTTGGGATTTGTCTTTCAGTAGCAGGCCAAGTAGTGGTAGTATATCTTGGGTTCTTGTCAGCGACCTTGTATTCTATCTATATATGGAGTATAATGGTCGGTTTGACTTATTCGGTAAGTGAAGACGGGTTTCTCGTCCTACTCTTCTGTCTTCGTATCTTGAGATACATGATACCTATCAGATGTCTCGACTACGAAGATACATCCTAGGTAGAGTCATATCGTAGACTAAGTCATTAGTACCGACTTACTTTGAGACTTGACCCCTATCTATTTTGGGAGTCAGCGTAGGCCAGCGAGGGCGGGTACCTACTCAACTGACTCAGGAGACATATTTATTCATATGCCTCCAACCCTTCTTGATTGTGCTTGTGTTATTGCTTATGCATTTATTTATATTACTATTGCCTTCATTTATTGCTTACACATTTATTTATATTACTGTTGTCTTCATTTACTTATATCCCATGCTTTGTTTTATTGAGATAGTTGTATTTTTCTTAAGTTTTGTTTTTTTTATCATGCTCGACTAACTTTAGGAAATTCTGAGGACGAAATTTTTCTAAGGATGAGAGAGTTGTGAACTCGTCTCACAGTATCGGTATTTATATACGTATTTTGTACTGTATTTCGTATTTTTATGGTTTTTGGAATGCTTTCAAATTTTTTCAACTTATAGATTTTCTCCTTGATCGACATACCGCCAGTATACCAGTATATACCGACGGCATGCCCGTCACTCCCATTTTTCGTTATACGTATTTTCAGTATACGTGTACGGAATTCTGACATTTATCAGGTGACCCGTGTTTTGACTTGTCTTTCTTAGCCTTGACTTAGTTTAATCTTGACTTGGTTTATTGTGGTTTGGTTCAACTTGGCATGGCTTGGTTTGGGTTGGTTTTAGATGAGAAAGGTTTTGTATAAAAAACCAACTTCTCTCTCTCTTCATTACTTCATTTATTTTCTTCTTCTTCTTCTTCATTTACTCCTCCCCCAACCCTAGGCAAGTACATCTTGCCAAATCATGAACATTATTATTTTGTCATTTTGTTTGTTTCATTGTCTTCCTTGCTTGATTCTAAGCCTCTTTAGAACTTGAAGATTTTGGTTTTGATGGTTACATTTTTGTAGATCTAAGTTATATTTTTTGTTTTTCATGGTTTTGATCTCTTAAACTTTGTTATTTTCAAAAACTACTTGTTCCATGTTGTAGAGAATTCAATTTCATTCAGTTTAGACCTTTATTTTGCCCAATTTCGAGTCCTTTAGCCTAAGTTATGGACATTGGAAGTTTCTAAAACTCCATGGCCAAAAGCTTACCGGTAGGGATGACACCTTGCACCTCGCGCACCTTTTGGTCCGGACACCTTGTACCTCGTGCACCTTTTGGTCTACGCACCTTACACCTCACGTACCTTTTGGTCCACGCACCTTACACCTCGCGCACCTTTTGGTCCGCGCACCTTACACCTCGCGCACCTTTTGGTCCGTGCACCTTGTACCTCGCGCACCTTACACCTCGCACATCTTGCACCTTGCGCCATGCGCCTTTTGTCCGTGCGCGAATCACTCTAAAAGACTGTTGTTGTCCGTTTAAGCTATTTTGTAGATAGAATCTTATAAAACTCAAGACATAAAAGTTGTAGGTCCTTGTCTTGGCTTCGAGAATCTTCTTGTTTCACCTTAATTGGAGTTCATATGCGATGAATAATTTTAATTATAGTTTTGATCGTTTGGCACATTTTCTGTACTTGGTCGTTTTTGATATTTTCTTCGACTGTAATAAATTCTTAACATGATTAGCTAATCTCGTATTATTAAAGAATAATTGTACACCCTATGTACACTTGACACTAGCACACGTACTCACTTTTATTCCTTCTCACATGCCATGACATGTCTTTTCTTTCGATTCTTTCTTATATGTTATGATATGTATTGTCATGCCTTCTCGGATCTATTGTACCTCACAGTCTATGCCATGTGAATTTTTTTGTTGTGGTCTGTAGTGGCGCACTCTTGACATATGCCTTTTTGCTTACTAGATAGTGGTCCGTCGTGACGCACTCATGTTACATGTCTTATTTGCTTACTAGATAGTGACCCGTCGTGGTGCACTCTTGTACATGTCTTTTCTTGCTTACATGATAGTGGCATGTCATGGCGCACTCCCTATTTTATCTATGTGGCTCGTCGTAGCGCACCCCTAGCTTCCAGCTTATTATATTTTCTTGTTGTGCCTTGTTATAGTGCACTTTCTTGTATTGTCAAGTCTTGCATTTCATGTCTAGGATGGATTCTGCGAAATGCCACACCCAGAATCCAACAAGAAAATGTTAAGGACTAAATAACTAGCTTGATTATATAGGTCATTGGGAGGAAATAATTTTTTAGTTACCTGCAAGCCCTTTGTCCCGGCCCCAACTTGAATGGATTTGGAGCTATCTGTCATGATAAGCGCACCGCCGAGTGTTGCACCTTGTATATGTCTATATGGTACATTTGTCTCCTGGGTGATGTACCCACTGTTATATGTCTTTAGGGTACATTTGTCTCCTGGGCGATGTACCCACTATTAGATCTTAGGATACATTTGTCTCCCGGACGATGTATCCACCATTACTTTTGTTTCCTTTTGGCCTGGATAAGTCGGATAGTGTGCAGGACAGGTAACTGGATTGGATTTCTCAAGAGTGCATCTCGTTAGTAACTAGGCTTGTGATAATCCTAGTTAGTTAAAGTATCAAGCCGTACTCATTTCTTGGCCGTGATTGATGGATAGAGTCCAGTCCAGTCTAGTTTTGTCTAGGCAGTGTCCGTATGTTTATTTCAGTACATTATTATTATGTTTTACTTTTGTCGATAAATGATTATAGACCAAGTTCTGTTCAGGAGAAGGGTTACAACTCCGGCCCTTGTTTGGTTTACGGATTGTAACCTGGGTTCCGGAATGGTTTCTTAGTCATCTTGTTATTTGTCGTCCTATTCAGTACTCACACGCTATACATGATCCTTAGGCTGTGCAATGATTAGAGAAAAGTTCTGTTCAGGAGAAGGGTTACAATTCCGGTCCTTATCTGGTTTACGGGTGTAACTTGGGTTCCGGAATAGTTCCTAAGTCATCTTATCATTGTCGTTCTATGTAGTTCTAACATGCCCACATATCCCAGTTACCCTGCATGTTTACATAGCCCGGTTACCTTACATGCTCACGTCCCAGTTGTCTCTCATGCTTACATGTCCAATTATCTCACATGCTCACATGTTCAGATGTCTCACATTCTCTACATGCTCAATTTATTTTACATGTTCATATGTTTTCATTTACCTTACATATCCACAATTTTACATTATGTCACATGTTATTTACCCTATGCTCCAGGTTGCTTTGCTTATTGTCTTTTCTATACTCGGGATAAGTGCATTGGTAGTGCACGAGTCTCGATCCATTTTTATTTATTTATGTCTCTATCCATTGCTATGTTAGTTATTGCTGGTTTTAGTTCATAGTTTGGCCTCCTTTGTGGTACTTGCTATTGGGGGTATTACTCCACTAGTTTTGTTTGGCCAGATCTGATAGATGAGCCTAGAGGGTCTTCTGTTCCATCTACTCGAGGGTGACTACCCGGACCACCAGAGTACCTTAGTGGATTTTTCTATTTCATTCTCTCACTAGTTATATACATTATTCTTTTGTGGCGTTTAGCCTCCGAGCATGTGCTTAGCTCTTGTTTTGGATCTTGACATTTAGCCTACGGGTCTAAACATGATTTGCGTATTCTAGACTATAGCTAGAGCTTATCATGTATGACTATTACTCTTTCTTGTTCTTCACTTTGTATTATTAGCTTCATGATCATCCATGTATATATAGTTTGGGACGCTTTACTATTTTATGTCTGATGATCATACTTCTTGTACTTTGCATATTTGTTTGTGATTGAGATTCCTAGGATTGCTTGACTTAGTATTGACTGTTGGCTTGTAGTAGTAACCCCTTGACAGCTTATATGTTATTTCAAAGTACTGGAGTACTTTGGTATTACGTAACTGGCCTGGTCCGTCCCTACTTACCAGTATTCTGGTTTTGGGGCGTAACAACAATTCTTTCCCAAGTCTGGAAGAATGAAATTAGAGAGACAATTCATTCATCTGAAACAATAGAAGATGGCAGTGGATGAATATGCTGCTGAATTTACTAGGCTATTTAGGTTTGTACCGTATATAGTAAACACAAAGGAAACAAAGGTAGATTTCGAGAAGGGTTAGCCAATTATTTGATACTTGGGATAGCTTCATACCAGTATTAAACTTATTCATAAGTTATGGAAGTAAAGAACGAGGTAGTCATTATAATATGATCTAATCTAATCGGAGTCATATTTCAAGCTAATACTATTATGAGTCTTAGGAATTAATATTCCAGTCTATTACTTCAAATATGAGAATCTTATAATTCATAAGGTTCTTATCTTAGTTTTTACATTTGATCACCTTCCTGGATCCGAGGACTTGCATGTCGTTTGAATTAATATTCCATTTTTTCGCCATATGCGGTAATGGAACCTGTCTTCCTACCTACTTTCTTCAAAAAAAAATTTCTTTCGTTCTATCTAATTTAATTGAAAATAATTTTGCTACAATAAAATTTTGATTATTTAGGGTCTGCTTGGCAATTATAGGGATAGCGGTTATGAGGTGTTTTTAGAGTACCGTTATGAGCAATTATGAGGGGTCTGATTTTGGGTGATTTTTAAGTAGCAGCTTTTAAATCGGTCCAATCCATGCTTGGTAATTCACTAACGAGCAATTCTGAAATTTTTTACATGAATAAAATTAAATACGGAAGGATATTAGTAGCTATAATTATATTTTTTTTTTGAGGATATAAATAAAATAATAAAATCTTTCAAAATTCACCAATTTGTAGTGTTTATAAAGTCACCCAAATTTATATTACACAGATTTTTTGAATTTTTTGAACCAACTAAAATCGGTGCCTCAAAAAAATTAACAAACAAAAGTTTTTATAAACGATAAAAATATTCCAAAACCAGTAAAAATACCTTTACCAAACAAGCAGACCCAGTTGTCTGATCAACTCCGTGCCCTTACCATTTGCCTTGAAAAATCGTCTGTAGCCTCTCATTTCTAGAGAGAGAGAAAGAGGGACCAAATTGTCAAATTCTATAAAGAAAGAGAGAGAGAAGGAATAGATCTCTCCGTCAAACTCTATTCTTTGTCCTCGACCGATCCCAGCCGTCCTATCTAGGGTTTTCTACCTCCGCCATGCCATCATCCGACGGCCCCCGCTACGCGCCGGAGGACCCGACGCTGCCGGAGCCGTGGAAGGGGCTGGTCGACGGGAACACCGGCTACCTCTACTACTGGAACCCCATCACCAACGTCACCCAGTACGAGAAGCCGACGAGGGACAAGAAGAAGCTCCCCGGCCCCCCTCCGCTCCCGCCGCCGCCTCCGGCGAACAAGAAGCCGGTCAGCTCCTCCGTCCACGTCAGCAGCCATCGTGGCCGCGGGCGCGACGACGACGGCCAATACTCCGGCGACGAGGATGGATCGAGATCGAGGGACCATCACGTAATATTGTTGATGTTTGTTTTGTTAGATTGTTCTGAATATAACCTTGATTATTGGTTTTTTTAGTGTAGAATTAATGATTTTTTTGGGGAGAAAAGGCTTTTTGATTATAAAGTAACAATCTTTTGGTTGTCAATTATTGTTCTAAATCTAATCATGTTTCTTTGATTGTTTTTAGCGTAAATTAGACATTTTGGGGGAAAATGTCACATTTTGACTATAAAATACCAATCTTTGAACTGTTCTGATATGTTTACTCTTATGTATGATATTGTTCTTAATATACCATGAGTTAATGAGAAAAAAATCTCTGCTTTTTTCTATTACCTAACTGATTCACCATAACTATTAGTTATTTTTGTGTGGAATTGGTGATTTTGGGAAAATTCCTATTTTTGACTATAAAGTGAATCTTTTTGATTGTGCTGCAAACAATAATGTTTCTTTTTCAGTTCCAACTGATCGGATAATCTCAATAATCATAAATATTAATTTGTTTTTATAGAGAAATGTTGGTTTCGGACAAAAATGACATTTTTGTTTTGTTTTCAGCATAATTAATAGTTGTTTAAAGTTAAATCATTTTATTTACTGAGCAGATAATGTTCCTTTTCACGTTCAACCTGATGTGGCTAATCCGAATAGTTTAGTGAGTAATTATACGTATTAATGTCTTTGGTGGAAAAGTGTTGATTTTGGGGAGAAAATGATCTTTACTTGACTATGTATCAATTAACCATGATTATCAGTTGTTTTTTGTGTTGAATTGAGAATTTGGAGAAATATATTTTCTTTACATTAGAGTAAAAATCTTTTAATTGCATTGAGCAAATAATGTTTCATTTTTTATGTGATGTGTATTCTTTATTAGTTGAAAAGTTTTAATTTTGCAAAACAAGATCTCTTCCTGACCATAAAGTAACCAACTTTTTTGTTGTACTGAGCAAATGATTTTTTTTGTAAGTCTTTTTTTCCCCTGTTTTATCTGTTGTCGTCAATCTTCCTTGTGACATTGAATGACTAGCGGTGACTCGTGCTGTTGGTACTGTGACCGTGCTTCTCACTCTCGACACTCTCCATAAATTTTATTTTATCCAATAAATAACAATAAACAAAATGTCAAAGTAAAGTACATTCCAAATGAATTAAATCTGTAAATGATAATAAGCAAGATGAACGTATACAATATAGTGAAATATCTTTAGATTTAATTAGAATTTTAGTAAGGTTCCAATGTGATTTAAAGTTTTAAGATTAAAAAGTTGAAAAATAGAGAACCAATCAATTAATCAACTTAAGAATGAATTTATCTATGAAATTGTGGGTCAGCTATTAAACATGGAGGAAGAAAGAGTTAATTAAGTAGAGAGGGGTGGGGCCAACTATTGTTTAATTAGCAAAATAATTAAACATGAGGAGAGAGATAATTAAGTAGAGAGAGACTTGGTTCCAAACCATTCGATATGCTTAGGTGTTTTAATCATGAATATCCTTGGTCATCTTTTTTGGCGGGAAGCACCACTCTTCTTTATTATAATTAAAGTTATTTTGCTAAAATAATTAAGTAGAATTAACAATATAATATTGATTAAATAGTAACTCATAATTTTGATAGATATCTTTTCTCAAATATTACTTTAATCATTTTTTCTATTTACTAAACAGAAATATGCAAATAGTAATTTTGGAAAATGATTTAGTAAAATTTCTTTGGAAAAGCTATATAATGCTTTCTGTAATAATACAAATATAAATTGTTGTTTGATTATAGAGAGATGAATTTTAAATAACACATATGAACATATTAAAACATAAATTTGATTAAGGCATTGAAGTCAAATAGAGTAATACTATAAAAAAAGAAAAGAAATTATTATCTAATCTGATTAGAAAGGGATTAAAGAGAGAAGAAGAAAGGGGTAAGCACATCTGAGATGACAATAATGGATGGTTGTTGTCAACGGGTGCAATAAACAACAAAAAAAATCCAAGGATGACAATAATGATAGCTGTTGTCAACGGATGCAATGGACGATAGAAAGTCTACAGGAAAATGAAAGGAAAAAAAACTAATCAGTTCAATAGAGGGAAAAAACAGAGAGAATAGAGAAGTTGCAAGGGACATACTTGGGTGCAAGGGGGAGGGGGAGGCGGTGATAATGCGACTTGCGTGTTGCAAGTAAGAAATAATAAAATTCATAGTCTTATAATTTCTAGGTTCGGTAAGGAATAAAAATAACTTGAAGAAATTATTTAAAATTTTATTTAAAAGATGAAGTCAACAAAATTTGAGAAACTGAAAAAATGAACTCAAAACCTTTTTCTGTTTAGGATTTTGTCAGATAAAGTAAGGTAAAATAATAATTTAATTCGTTTGGTTAGAAAGATGAGTTTTTTTAGGTTTAGTAATCTAAGATAATGGATGTTTGCTTCTATCTTGATGTTGTTACTCAATTTTAGTTCCAATATTACTGAACGTTACAGTATGAATTGCAAAAAGTAGTTCAGCCGTTCCGGTCACAGATATTACTTCAAATATTATTGAATAGTAAGGAATACAATAATATGGTTTTTGTCTTTTTGTTCTAATGGTTGTCTTTATCCAAGTTTATATTCGAGGGCCTGAATATATTAGCCATTTTAATGCATTTACAATTGTTAGATTGGAAAAATAATTCCAGAGATGGCGGTAAACACCACTTTGTTTTACTATACAGATATAGAGGGAAAATATTGTCTTTTGCATAATGAATGCTTAATGCCTTAATCATATATATTAGTTACTTTTAGAGTAAATGTGATGATTTCTGGGAAAAAAATCTTCCTGATTATTGAATAGACAAGTATCTTTTCTTTGTATTTCTTCTTGTTCATGCACAATTGTTAATTTTGCAAGATATATGATAGAAATTGGTGGGGAAATTGTCACAATTTCTTTGTCAGTAACATCTATGATGTTGGAATCACTAAACTGAGATTACATTTGTTGTGAATATCTATGGAGCATATAATACACTGTCATATTAAATACTGCTCATTCTTATTATGCTGCTGGATTGTATATTGTAATGGATAGAAGTAATGTATTCTTTTATCTATAATTTGTTTCACACTTTTGGTTCATCAACCTTCCAAATTTCAGTTGTTAGATAAATACAAAATAAGAAATAAAAATATTCAAGAAAAATATGAAGCAGCAGTTCACCTAATTTTGTTGCGTAGTGTAGAGGAAATGGCCCTTAGTTTGCAGCCTTCATATTCTGTACATGATGTTCAAAACTGAGTTTGTGCATTTCTTATTTCACTAAGTATGAATCAAGTAGTAAAATATTGTTTTTCTGGGTCTTTTTCAGTTTTTCTTATATGTGTTTCCTAACAACAAGTATGGAGATCATAAATATTCCTTCTAGATTTGCTGAAGTGAACTTTGATTGCGATCAGCCGCTATTACTTTTCTTTGTTGGCTGATGGCATGGTTAAATTTAATTTCAGCTTCAACGTAGCAGACTTAGCAGCTCTCATTCACTTCACAGTTCAGGAGACATTGGACATGGTCACGTGTCAAGGACATCTTCAAGAGGTCATGGACCATCAGATGCAGGAGGTGGTTTGTCTACAGAAGCATATCGTCGTCAACATGAAATAACAACCACTGTACGTATCTGACACAATCTTATCTACTGTTATATGTATGCATTTTGAGTGACGTGCGACCACAAGAACCTCTTCCCCCACGACCAAAACACACATATAAGGAGACCAAGTCTATGTTTGACTTCATTTTCAGCCAACAGTATGCAGAATGCTTGCTTAAAATTGCATCTCTCTTGTAGCTTATATATATATATATATATATATATATATATATATATATATATATATATATATCAGTGTAGTTTCTCCATAATCCCTAATCCCTTAACCAACACCTCCTTAGTGATTCCATAACTTCTTCTCCATTCAGAATCTTGATTGCTTGTTATCATCAGCTCGGAGGAAATTCTCTTAATGCCATTTGTTAAATAATATAAATATATAGCCCTCAACCCAAACCACAACCACAACCACGAGTTATGGTGCAGTGAGGGACTTCCTTCAGGTATGTGTCGAATAGTACACAATTATAAATATATAATCCTCATCACTCACCACAACTCTTGAGCTATGGTGTAGTAATAGGGACTTTAACACCATTCCATGTTCATGACCATGATTTTTTATTAGCACGGTCACATGATTCATCAACCACCCTTTGTATTGAAGAGAGTGCTTTCAAAAGGCAGATATTTGTGTTTGCCAAGTAACATCCTCCTGTGGCTGCACAAATTTGAGTTTTAGTTTTGCAAAGCTTCATCACTAGCAGATATTGCCAAGGAAAAGCATTGAGCATTCCTACGTTCCTAATGATGGTTATGTTACCACCTTAATGTTAGCTGTTGAGAAGTATGCAACCATCAGTTTGAGGGCTATTCTCGTCTGGTGAAACTTAAAATATTTAAGCACACTGTTCTAGAAAAGCGGCCGACGCAGGCACCTAACCCCTTTGAAATCTGTCTCACCTAGGCCTAAGCTGTCTACCCCACCCAATGTGTTTTAAATACCTGAACTCTGGTATCGCCCGCCTAGGCCTAGTCTACCTAAACCCATTCAGGCCTGTTTAGACTCCATAGTTATGAACGATTGGATCTTTTCATAACCTACTTTTTCATGACAAGTGGGTCATTGATAAATAATAGTTGATTCATCTTTTTAGTTGCATACTTTTTGTGTTTTTCAGTTTGTTAATACTTTACTTCTTTAAACAGGCTTAGGTCGACCCTTTAATTGCTTGGTTTATGGCCTCTAATGTTAAGAATCTTTTAAGTTTATTATTGTTTAGACTCCTTTTTAGTTTTTTCAACTTTATATATGTTTTAGTATTTTATATATTTGAAATATTGGTAAATGTTGAACAAATGCTGCCTAGGCTTCCGCTTAAGCCCCACCATTTAGACCCCCTCTGAGCTGTCTGGAGGCTGCTTCTGTCTTTCATAACATTGTTTGACAGGAATTCATCAATATTGATACTTTATCCTTTAGATGAACTGTATTTCATCCTTTAAGTGCTCCATTCACTATGAAATCTTTTATGGCACTGGAAAAAAATTGATCCCTGAGGGAAGGAGATGTGGGGATACATGGATCTCCTAACTGCAATCCTACCACAGGATACAGAGAGAATTTTTCCTTCTGGGCTTCTACATCTACTTGATCTCAGGTTTAACATGATAATTTGTGGCAGTGTCATTTGATGTCCCATTTTCCAATTCTGCTGGGTCTTTTCAAAAAAGAAAGGCGAGCGAAATGAGGGTGAGGTGAGGCGAGGCGACCGAAGGGAGGGTGAGAGTGAGACTGGATTGGAGGATATGTTGTGAGATTTTCTTTGGTTTGAATTCTACACAGGACTAGCCTGTGAGGAACCGTAGGTTTTAGTACTGTGACAGGATGCATAAGCACTTAAAATACAAAGTAACGTGGATTGCTACAGATTAATGGGTTCCTAGCAAATAGAAGTAGTCCCCTCTAGTTCTATGAAAACCTAAATGGGCCAACAAATAAAGAACCATTTCCCCATGTCCTTGTGTTCTTTTCAAATTGATTCACGTTAAAGATGCTGCATTTACTTGGCTATTAACTGGTGGGGATTTACTGATAGGAGCATGTATATAACAGATCTCAGTAATTGATAAGAGGAACATCCAAAAATTCCTGCATGATCAGAGAGGTTGAGACAACCTACAAATCCCTATAGAGGTTAAGTGAGTGATGGTACCAGTGTACAAGTTCATGAGATTGGGCCTGCCTTCATCCTAAGGGAGTTATGGTGAAGAGAATGTACAGGACAGCTCAATAAGATTGCAGTTTGAAATTGACATTTTCTATTCATAAGTGTAAACTCAAAGATATCTAGCCTTCCATATTTCTTTGTAATTTGTATATATATATATGCCATACTATTTCTGGATTGTGATGTTTGCAGCAAGTAAAACATCCACATGCTGTTGTAATGGTAATAGTCAATTAATCAGACTGCTGCAGGCCACCAGCATAGCCATAGTTAAATAAGAAGTAATATTCTGGAATTTTTTAATGTTCTTCATTTTTATGTTTGATCCACTGGAATTTGCTTGATATAGTTATTCTTGTCATCATGTTGATAAGAGAACTATATTTTTGTGTTTTGTTCTAATCTCCTTTTCTTTCTCTTGCATCTTTAGTTGCTATCACATTGTTTCATTACTGAATTTTCCTCTGGAACTTATTGTAGGGCGATGATGTTCCACCTCCATACACTACTTTTGAGTCGACAGGTTTTCCTTCAGAAATTCTCAAAGATGTATGTTTTAAGCAGCCTCGTCTATCCTCTATCAATCATTTTAAATCTAGAATGTGAAAAACTATTTTCTGCAATATATTATATACTGTGCAAAATTTTCCCGATTGTTAGAGGTTCTAATATGTACTTCAGTCTCACGCCGATTCTTTCTTCTTCCCGTTCTGTACTTTTTGGTCGCAGGTGCGATATTCGCTCCACGCAGGAGCAATGTCGTACGCTGTGCTGCATTGTGCTGCCCACTGTGGGGGTTGGCTAGCATATAGCCGGAGTGCCCTTTATGGTGGCCCGTTTTCGAGAAGGCCTTTCTGAGTCACACTTGCAAGGCTGGGGCAGCCTCAAGTGGCTTGGTTCAGGCTGCGACTCGGCCCAAACGGAAGGAAGGCCTTTCTGAGTCACACTTGTAAGGCTGGAGCAGCCTCAGGTGACTTGGTTCAGGCCCCCACACGGTCCAAATGAAAAGAAGGCCTGTTCTCCTGCTCCAGCTTGCATCTGCAAGAGGCTGTCTCGATCGGGGGATACACTTCATCTGGCATTAGCTTAATCCTCCAAAATAACCCCGAGAAAAAGAGAGGATGTGTGTGTGATGAAAAGAGTGAGATAGAGAGATGAACACAAATGGTAACTCTAGACCGATACTCATCCTCATGGTAGTTGTGGATTTTTTCCTTTTCCAGGTACATCGAGCAGGCTTCTCAGCCCCGACTCCAATCCAAGCGCAGTCATGGCCAATTGCTATAAAAGGTTGTGATGTTGTGGCCATTGCTAAAACAGGATCTGGGAAAACGTTGGGTTATCTTATCCCGGGCTTCATTCATATTAAGCGGCTTAGAAACAGTCCTAGGGCAGGTCCAACAGTTTTGGTACTGGCACCAACAAGGGAGCTAGCAACACAGATACTAGATGAAGCTGAAAAGTTTGGCAGGACATCAGACATTTCATGCACGGTTAGTTCCTTCTACAACAATTTCCCCTATCAACCCATCTCCAGTGTGTTATCTTGTAGCTGTAGTTTGCATTTTCCTTTAGAAGTATGCCTTTGGTCTTCTCTCTCTCTACCCACCCTCTCTTTCTCTTTTCCTGCCTTGGTGAGCGCTATGCTGTACCTTTATAGCTTATTTTCATTTTTCTGAAGTCTTTAATTTCTAATGAAGTCTATCAATTGTTGTTTATTAAAAATGATGATTACCATTTAACCATGGAATAATCAACACGAAAAATATGTTTATCATCCTAAACCCACATGCACACTACTATTCAATACAAAAGCATAGAATGAAATAAAATATGTCATACCTCCAATGTTGTTTGAAGCTAATGAAGTTGACATCTTTGTTTCTTTGATCGAATGTTCGATCTGTAAAGATTTGAAGGGAAAACTAGACATGCAAGTAAGAAGAGCAAGAGAGTTTGTAGTATTCTCTTTTCTCACTCTCTTTTCACTGTTAACATTAGTAACCAAGAGAGAACACCTCAAAAATATCTCCATTTTCTTTATTAATACGTTAGGAGAATTTAACATAAAGGGCTATAATTTCTACTATTTAGAAACAGGTTCTCAACCTGTCAACTCAATGGGCTTGTATAAGGCATAATGAATAAGAGAGAGACTATGGGCCTCTTGCACAATATACATATATAATTTCTTTCAAATATACATTGATTGTTCTTTCGTTTGTGGTTGAAGTGTGTGTATGGAGGTGCCCCAAAACCACCACAACTAAGGGCCTTAGACCGAGGAGTAGATGTTGTAGTTGCAACTCCTGGAAGATTGAATGACATTTTGGAGATGAGACGGATAAGTCTTCGTCAAGTTTCATATTTAGTTCTTGATGAGGCTGACCGAATGTTAGACATGGGTTTCGAGCCGCAGATACGAAAAATTGTGAAAGAGATACCACATCGCCGCCAGACCCTTATGTTCACTGCTACATGGCCCAAAGAAGTTCGTAAAATTGCTGCAGATTTACTTCTTCGTCCTGTTCAGGTTAACATTGGAAGCATTGATGAGCTTGTCGCAAATAAAGCTATCACCCAGGTATGTATGGAGAATGCGTTTGTATATGTGGCAATATAATACTTTTATCGTCACTAGAGTTGATGAAATATATAACACAAGTACTTTTATTGGGGGCTTATTGCAGTATGTAGAAGTAATAAAACCTAATGAGAAACAAAGAAGGTTGGAGCAGATCCTGCGATCCCAAGAACCTGGATCTAGGGTCATAGTATTCTGCTCCACAAAGAGAATGTGTGACCAGCTAGCTAGATCTCTTACTCGACAGTTTGGTGCTGCTGCTATTCATGGTGACAAGAACCAGACTGAAAGAGACAGGGTTTTGAACCATTTCCGGACGGGAAAATCCCCCATACTTGTAGCTACTGATGTTGCTGCTCGAGGCCTGGACATAAAGGACATTAGGTATTCTATTCGGATGTTTTCTTATTGCATATATCAAGTCGAGTGATATTTGTTTGCATAATAGGAGAATTAAGATGTAAAGGATTTATTTAAAAACCGGTTCAACCATACCGGTGAACACAAACATTACCCCTCAGACCAGTTGAACGTAATATTTATTTTTAAAATTTTAAATTGTATATTAATATTTATTTATTTTTAATTTATAACCATTGTAGCGTTTTAGATTTTGCATAGGATTAGGTGGACAAACAAATATATTTTTCAAAGAGATTGGATTTGAGCAGCTATTGAAATTGTAGTAGTTATTTCACTATTTAATTATTATTTTCTCATAATAATTGAATTTTTAGTGAAAAAAGGAACAACTATTGGATAGTAGATACAATTATAATATGTATACTTTTAATTGTTATAAAGCTTGGATACAAGTTAAAAGCATACCAACTTCATGTGGTGAATTGTGATAATCACAATAAAGAATATATATTAACCTACTAGTTCGGTTTACCGAAAAGTAGGCATGCACAGTGACTCAAAGTACTTGTATACTATAACAAAAATCGTATCCATTACAATAATTTGCATATTGGTGTCCTTATATGTAGAATAGATATGTGGACTTTAGCATCAAAAGTAAAATGGCTCAGTGGTTAAGTTCTTTGTCTACAATTCTATCTGTCACAAGTTCGAATCTGTGCATCTACAGTTTAAAAAAAAATAACTCTCTTTTTGGTGAACCATTCGGCTCAGTCCGGCAGTTTGAACGGCAAAATCCCGTTTGGGTCACACTCCAACTGGTTGGACCACCCGGTTCGAACCCATTTTTAAAACACTGATGTAGAAATGAAACATCATTGGAACTGCAATTTACTTTATGCATCTTGGAAAGAGTTTGTAACTTTCCTGCTTGGGAGTGTCAAAAAGGGCATGTTCTTTTTGAGTGCTGACATAATGACATCTTCTTATTCACTTTGCTGCTCTCTAATTCATATGATCATGATATACTTTGATTATTTGAAAATTGTAAAATGTATTTTAATTACTCTCTAACCGGTTTTTTCTTAATTGTGATTGGTGCAATTTACTTTTTGAGTTTTTTCGAATTGAGATTGTTGATTAATTATATTGCAAAATGTTCATGAGTATTTTTAGGCTTTTATCCTGTGACCCTTCTCATGCTCAACTCTGTATCTAGTGGTTGTAGCAGGACATAAATATAAGGGTATTGCATTTTTAAGATAGTTTCAGTCCTAAATTGTAAACCTTGTGAGTTTCAGAACTTCCTCTAGCTGATCATTTTCATAATGATGTAAAACTTTCATTCTTTCTTAATTGTAAGTTAAGTTGGATATTTTCTTTTGCAATTCCATTAGTATAACTTATTACTTCGCAGAGAATATTGCTGTAAATTGCAATTCATCTGTTATTGATTACAAGATCTTTTGGAGATGTTCTTTTACAATTATACTACAACTTGTTGCTTTGCAGGGTTGTGATTAACTATGATTTCCCTACTGGTGTTGAAGACTATGTGCACAGAATTGGGAGGACAGGAAGGGCAGGTGCCACTGGAGTGTCCTATACATTTTTCAGTGATCAGGATTCCAAGTATGCACGTGAGCTTGTCAAAGTTCTGGAAGGCGCAGGCCAGCGAGTACCTCCTGAGCTAGGTGATATGGTATCGCATCGCGGGTTCGGCGGCAGGTTGCGACGCTGGGGCTCTGGTGCTCGTGACCATGGCCGTTCTAGTGGGGGCGGACGTAATGATTCCGGTTATGGTGGAAGAGATGGTCGGATCCTGCCTACATCTTCAGGCAGGCCAGTTAGTGACCGGGTTGGCTATGGGCGTGGTGACCAAGATTCACGTGATAGGTATTTATGAAAACCAGTCCATTTTAGTTTCATATTCATAAATTGTACTGATTATTGTGTTTTGGGATTTGTCATTCCTTTTCTTGGCTTAATGGGTTGTAGAGATGAATGCAATTCCCTATTAAAGAATTGTATAATCTTACGTCTTCGCCTAGACTCTATATAATATAGGAGAATTTGGAGGGTGCTCATTGGTTTCATGAGCTTAAACTGCATATCCAAAAGGTAGATCTACCTACATGCCAACTGGTACCTTAGGTTTTATGGGAGGACCCTATCATGCTCATAGCTACCTTGGCTAGTAATTTGGCACCGACATAGAAGGTTGACGTCTGGTTTGGCAAATTCTTGCTTATGCTCCTAGACGACCCCATTCTGATGAGACAATTGTTGGATGATGGTTAATCTTTCTGCATATACATAATATTGGTCTCTAGAGTTTTAGCTCTGAAGCCTGAACTGATAGTTCTTTTTAAAACCTTCAAATAAGCTTTTTATTAGGATGACCAATTAACTAGCTGATAAGTGATAACTAGTTACTACTGTTGTTTTGCTAGCCTATGTTGTTCCTTCTTGTTGTCTACTTTTCTAGGATCATTTGAACAATCTGAAATCACTGATAGTACAGCCTTCAATACAAAGTCAGTCTACGAGAAAATGCTCATAGATTGTTGTAGTGTTTCATGGTTGGCACAAGTATTCTTTGTATACCTTTACTGTTGCCTGTGTCCTGTCTGGAATCATGCAGGACCAGTTATAACATTACAAATTCTGTTTGGTGCATTTGGGAGATAGTGGTTTGATGCAATTAATGCCACCACCCGTAGCTGAAGCAGTAGGTCTCTTCCAGAGTAAATCTCGGAACTTACAGTTAACATATGAACAACTTACATCCCCTTTCCTTGTTATCCTGTTTCTTTTAAGTGCTTTTCATGAAAAGCCTTTACTGACGAGACGTTTCCCTTGGATAGTCTGGCAGTTATTCAAAGGAAGTTCAGTCATAGAACCATATTGAAAGAAGTTAATTGGGAATGCAGAAGTCCCATTCTCCTTTTAAGATTATCATGCAGTTCGCCAGGTCAACTGTTTATTTCTTCAAAATATTTTTGAATGGGTCAAGTGCATAGTTCGATACTACATTCAGCAGCACCTGTCGGTCTTTCCGTTGTACAAGTGTTTGAGTAGCAACTAATCCTTGTAGTGCCAGACCAGGTTAGTATGGTAGACAGAATCTGCCACTTCTAGTTGTCTAATTTGCAGCTAAACACCCTCAACTGCTCCTGATTTTCAAGTTGCTACCCTAAACTATTACATTAACAATTATATACCCTGAACTTTCCCTATCACTAGCACTTGCTACCACTACCTGTTAACCACTATGCCCTTCCTGTTTGCATATTTCTTACTGATACCCTACATTGCCTGCTTAAGAAAGCAACGTGCAAATTTGATATTAGTTTAGTTGCAAATTTGCCAGTCTATGTAGGACTTAAGCTATTACTTTTTGTGTTGGTCAGTTTTGCCCATGCTTCTACGTATGCCGTCCCCAGTGATGGGCTCTTTGGTCGTGTGCAATTAAATCTGTATTGCTGCTTTACTTGCACTAAAACATAAATATTAGCTACAACTTTACTTCAACTCTATGGTGCAAAAGCTTAAAGGGAAATTCTATGCTTACAACCATTATTGGTTGTAAGCTTTACCACCGCCTACGTGGCATCCATTGATTGGGGGAGAGGGGGGGACCAAGTGGGACCGGGTGGGACCATGTTAGCAGGAAGAGGTTGTGGGTTGTAAGAGAGTTGTAAAAGTTTGATAGTAAACTTAGCATTATTGAAGCTTAAAGCATCTATATAATAAAGCGAAATGGTGTTTCCTGCCAAAACATAAATGGATAAAGAAGGATCACGATTAAAAGATAGGAGGTATATCAAATGTGGCTACAAATATGACACGTGTATATGTCGATAAAAACCATACAACTAATAAAAATATTATTAAAGATACTATTAAATGATATAAATTATAAGCAATTTCAAAAACTGAATTATCAAGGATTGCCAGAGGCACGGGGATAACTAGTTTAATACAATTCAAGAACTAACCATCTTCCCATAAAAACCAGCCACATCATCATTAGAAAAGGTAATCCCTCATAATAGTAGATAGTGACATGTCTATGTTCCTTTCTTACAATTGCAATTGTGTTGCGACCAAACAATGTATTGCAACACTACTTGCCACAAATAGTATTGCACTGCAGCTGTATTTACACTGCAATACTACTTGCACAACCAAAAACTCCTTAGTGTCTTGTGGCATCCGACTCTGTCCAGCTCCAAGCCATCTTCTATCAGTTGGCTGCAAACTGGGTGGAGTTATTGCCTGATTGTCATATCCCCCTCCACATGGCAGCCTCTCTACCATTGCGGATCTCTTTTTGTCTGCAGTTTCTTGATCTTTCCCGTAGTCTGTATGTGGTCTCGATACTCCGCGCACAACTAGTGACTACTATATGAAACATTCATACATGTTCTAGAAGACTGGTGTTTAAGTATAGTTGCACATCTGATGATGCTTTTCTTGACCAATTGAGTAAGAGTAACAGACAGCTACTACAGCCCTTCATTTTTATGACTGGCCTCATAACGTATACTTTCTCTATACTCTGTCTTCTGAATTTCAGTTTTTTCACTTGAACTTTCTAAAGAATATAACACATACGATCATTTAGCAGGTATGATCAGGATCGTGAGGAAGAAGCACGAGGCCGCCAGGATCCTAAGGTCGTACCAAGAGGCAAAGTCCGTGCCCGAAGTATTAGCCGTAGCCGTAGCCCTAGGTTAAGCCCGAGCCGCAAACGAGGACGAATTGGCCCGGTCCGTACTCAGAGCAGAAGCAGAAGTAGGAGTCCAAGCCAGAGTTTGGGCCGTCGCCAAAGTCGGAGCAAGAGCAGGAGTCGCAGCCGTGACTTTGACAGGTATGGTGAGTCCAGGGTAGCTCAGAAGCAATTGCCGTCACCGCCTAGGAGGGAGAAGCTATCCCTGCCTCCGCCTAGGAGGGACCAGCCCACTGATTATCATTCTGGTGATCAACGTATTCATTTGCTGCCCCCATCCTCTCCACAGCAGCGCACACCACCGCCGACATCATATGACGATGGGGAGATAAGAGATGATGGTGAGATCAGAGACGAACGAGTACCCAGTCCCAAAAAAGAGAGGTCCCGCTCCCCTTACCTGAACAATGGAAGGGTAAGGGAGTCAGCCAGCCCTGGGCAGTATCCTAGGTCTCCAAATTACACAAATGGTGCTCAGAGGAGGACCCCTGAAAGACCTGTTCAAGTGCAGCCCTTACCTTACGATGGAGAGGAGGAAGAGGAAGGCATGATTCATCCCGAGGAGGAGGAAGGCACGATTCACCCCGACGAGGAAGAAGGTATGGCTTCCCCCGTGGCGGCCCCGACGAGTGCAACCGAGTAAAACTGATTTTTATGTTGAGACATAGCTGTCTTGAACCCCGTCTATAAATTGTCTTAGAATTGATGAGCTGCGGGATATCCTGATATGAGTTTGATTTGCATGCAAATGTACACTGTATGCATAAAATTGTGTCGTAAGCTTTCTGATATTCTCGGTGGATAACTTGTGTGTGGTATGCGTGGGGTGCACAAGTGGGTTACTTTGAGGAGTTAAACTTTCTGTACTGGCTAGAGTTTCGATTTGCATGATCTCTATGCCCACGGCCTTTGCTGTTGTACATCAAGGTCAAAGAAAATATTATGTAATGTGGAAGGTGCATCTGTCAATGGAGAGGCTTAGAGAAATTGAGGGTTTTGATTCTCAACTAGCTAGAGTTTCGGTTGCATGATTTTTATGTTGTCTAAAACAATAATTTGACGAGTAGAACAGTAAGTATAAATTAACCGACATATAAGAACAATCACAAATATGCAATATTTATTATGGTTTGGTCAAACTTAAGCATGCTCCATGGGGCGAGGGATAATTTTATCGAAACAACCAGAGAATTTTAGAAGTCAGCACACGGTGTTGTAATGAACAATCTTTCCTTACGGGATCTCGGATGACCTCTTTCGTTATCTTGAAGACTCATTTAGTGGATTCCAAGCTGTCTCTCTTGCAAAGTCTTCATTTTCAAAGCCAAATCAGCCCTAGGACTCGTGGAGATCCTTTTATCGGACCTCCAACATTTTCTAAAAGTTGATGATCAGCGATCAGCCCTGCAATATACTATTTAGATGATTTATGAGCTCCCAACCCCCCGACTTGCTGGAACGAGATGATACAATAATGATGTACTGGTAGGAGTGTTGATTCCTCCTAGGCTTTTCCAATTCCTTAGACGGCCCGTTGCACCTCGCACTGAGCATGAGCATATCCAACAATCTCCACGTTGGCGATTTGTTCACTAGCCACCTCATGAGAAAATTATGATACTTTGTACTCTTTTAACCTTGGCTCTGACTTTAGGTTTTTCCCCCATCTTCAAAGGTTTTGACTAGAATTGAGAAACTATCCTCTGCTTCAATAATGTCCAAGATTGAATATGATCAATGACCAAAACTAAGAAATTGTCATTAACAGTCTTTGTCACATAACCATAAAACTGCCTCCACCACAGTCTTTACCTCCATGACTGAGAAACTGCACGTATCATAGTTCTTTGCCTCCATAACTGAGACTGCAATTGACCACTGAAACTACATCATCCACGATTTTTGCTACCAGATTTGAGAAATTATCTCCACCACATTATTTACCTCCAGAACCACGAAGTTATCCCTAGGCCACTGGCACGGTTCTTATCTCAGAATCGAGAAACTAGTCTACCACGATCTTTACCCAAGAACCGAAAAAATCTCTGACAAGATCTGTCCCAAAACTGAAAAAATGCACTTGTCATACTCTTTGCACTAGAAATGCGAAATTGTCATTGGCCACTAAGACGACTTCACCCCAAATACGAGAAACTGTCATTGCCACAATCTTTGTCCCAGAATAACTAAACTGCAACTAGCCATTGCTATAGTCTTTTCCAAGAACCGAAAAACTATGTTTGTAGTCTTTGCAACCATAAACCGCGAAACTGCAACTGGTCACTGACACGATCTTTGTCCCAGAACCACAAAGTTGAATAATGATTTTTCTATCGAGGTTGAGAACCTTCCGCCAAAGGGAGTACTTAAATATAAGTCAAGGCTGAGTTGAATTTCTCCACCTAGAACTTAGACACTATTAACTCGTTATTCCGAAACTCCGAAATAGAGAAAATTTCCCTTAGACCTTAATGAACCAACAATTTCAAGAATTTCGATTTAGGAAAATAGAAAACAGACCATGTCATCACCTGTTGTTAACCAAGATCCAAGAGTTTAAGATCTCTTACGATTCCCTTAGCTCTGATACAAATTGTTGTGCGCATGCATAAGCGACAAACAATATCCTTATGATGACGAGTAAAATAGTAAGGCACAAATTAACCGAACAAATAGCACATAAAAATAACCACAAACACAATATTTAATATGATTCTATCAAAACTCGACCTAATTCATGGGACTAGGGGAGAAATAACTTATTGAATCAACAAGAGAGTCGTACAAAAATTACACACACAATATCATAATGAGAAACCCTCCCTTACATTATCTCTGACGAGCTCTCCCCTTCTTCACTCCTTGAATGGCTTACAATAAGAGATCATTTTTAGGACTCTCAACCTTTCATTAAAAGTCGGGAGCAATTTGGACCGTCGATTTTACCACTTTAGTGAATCATACACCTACTCTAACTAGTTCCGACTCTGGCAGTATATATAATATAATGCCAGTATATTGTGTGGAAGATTTTTGACACCACCTAACTTATTAAAACGAATTGATATAATACTGCAACAACGTCACTATACTACCAGTGTACCGTCAAACTATAAACAGGAACCCTAAAGTTGACAGTGTAGACTCCTCCCGAACTGTCGCACACTAAATTGAACATATCCAACATTCTATGCCCATGGCTTTGATTGTTGTCAATATAAGAAAGGTATTATACCTGGAAGTCAATGAAAGTATAATGTACTGCGGAAGGTAATCTGTCAATAAATTCTCGACTCCTTTTGTAATACGTGGTTCTGAATCTTTCGATGCAACGAGAGGCTTAGTTACAGCTTTTACTTGAGCATATTGGGTTACGAAGGGAATGGAACAAAATCTTGTCATAAACAGCCTGAATGTGAAACGAACCTGTACTAACGATCCATAAAACATGTTATAACATTACACAGCTAATCACAGGTATATGGCACCCCATGGTAACTAGTACAGGTTTAATGGAGACGCACTTATCATGCATTCTTGTATAGGAATTAGGGTGATTGCACAAGAAGACTCAAATTTCTAGCTATTTTGTTCACCCTGAAATTACAACTCCTCGATTCAAACCTCCGCTGAAGGTTGATAACAAGAAAAGAATAGGGCAGAAGAAACAAATTAACCAGTCTTGAATACATGATTTGAATTATATATTTAGCAGCTATAAAGTTTCAATATAGCACATAAATTAAAGACCATCAACTTACTAGAAAATTCTAATATCACATCACAATAAAGCTGTTTAACACAAGGTGCATGATAACAACAATAACAGGAGCCATTAGCATCGACGCGAAGCCGGGAGCTATTAGAAGGGATATATGGTGTACTTTCTACCACTCCTTTTGTATAGTTTCTCAGTCAAGACATGTATACCTCGACACTGGCAGTCTTTATGGCCAAGCAAACAGGGCAGGCATCGACAAGCCTATCGCACTCCTTGCACATGCACAAGTGCCGACACGGCAGCAGCAGCATGCAAACCTCCCTCCGCACACAGACCCTGCACGCTCCCACTGTCGGAATCTGCAGTTGTTGCTGCCTATGCCCAGCATTGGGGTCGTAGGACGAGGCGGCGTCGTCCACTTCGCTCTCCCCGCAGCCCTCCCTACCCTGGTCAGCTGCTGCCGCAGCAGCAGCCCCCTGAGCTGCCAGGGCCTGCTTGAGATTGTTCTGAAGAGCATGGACGACAGACTCATTGTGCCGAGCTCGGTACTGCCAGGTCTGGGCCTCAGAAGCTGCTTGCTTGATTCTGTCCGCGAGATCCCTATTTTTCCGGTTCATGTTTTCAATCTCAAGTTCTTTCTCGCGAAGCTTTCGACTCACACCTTTGTCAACAGCACTGAGGAAGGATGTTATGTGCCTCTGCTTCATCTCTTTCACTCCTTTTGCAAACTGTTCCTCCTGTTTGAGCACAAGGCATAGATAGTTAGAGTTCAGATAATTTGATAGGGTATTGTCTGGTCCATCAAGAGATTGCATGCACAGCATGCCAACTTTAATTTCAAATAAAAGAAGACAGATGAAAAAAACATGGTTCTATAGAAGTACAACAGCAGCGACAACAAAGCCTTTATCCAAAAAAAAATTGGGGTCGGCTATTCAAATCATTTTCTTCCATTCAGCTATGTTAAGGGGACATGTCCTCTTTAACATTAACATTAACAGAAACTATAGCTTTCTTTACAGTCTCAATTAAGTTCATTTAGGTCTAGCCCAATTCTAGGAGCTCCTTTAATATCTTATGGCTCCTCCTAATCGGTGCAAATGCATTTAACTTAGAAGAGAGCATCATTTTTAAAGTTCGTTCTAATACTGGGAAACTTAAAAACTAAACCAAATATTTTTTACTTAAATTTCTATTGCATAACATTTTTTTAGATTTGATAACTTCAAAAATTACTATATAGCATCCAATACACACTATATTCAAGTTTAAAGGTATAATTCTAAGTTCACTAGATTACTAACATCTGCAGATTAAATAAAGAGTATAATTCTATTCGTATTATACTATAAATAAATAACCTCTGATGATGTGAACGTCGAGTAAAGTCGCCATTATTACCCTTGTTTGTGGCTTAGCGAACCCACTATCTACATCACGTTTGATTGATGGTACAATAGTAACCTAAATCTCCTATTTCATGTCAGAAGGGAGCAAAGAGAGCAAATCAACACTACAATTTATAACTTCCTAGTTTTGAGTACAGCAACTATTTAACTGCAAATATGTTAAATTTAAGATACTTTTCTGCATTTAAGCCTAAAACAAGTTAAAACTGGGGGATGTAGTATTAGTCTCGTCAACTTCCTTCCTCTATAGACAAGATGTGTTTTCCCTGTTTCCATGTACACATTCACTGAAATACTCACTACTGGATTTATGGATAGATGATATCCATGTTGCCTTAACTTACCTGAGAAGAAGCTATGGATACAAGATAGTATACAAGCTTCTTTATATCAGTTTAGGTTATTACCTGAACTCTTATGTACTGATCAAATTCTTCCTTCTGACGCTCGATCTCAGTCCTCAAATTGTCACCAAGAGACATGATAACCGGAAGAGGAGGCATGCTCCCACTTGCAGTGGTGACTGAAGAGTTGTGCTCATCATCATCATATGATAGTCTCAATCCAGTTGAAACAGCATTTGGATTAGGAATGCTTGCTGATCTATCAGCTTCATCTTGGTATAAATTATTCAAGGAAATCTGAAGCTTGTGCTGCATTGCAACCTCTTCCGACTCCCTAGTTCTTTTGCTCGGTTGGTTTATAGAGGAAATATTATTATTTCCAATATAGTTTGTTGGATCAACATTACATGCAGTGGGAACTGCAATTCAGATTTGGAAGAATTGAGTCAGAAAAGATTGCATCCAAGTGAAATGCAATATCTAACATCTGAATTGATTTACAAATACATAGTTACACCAACAGAAGGGAAAACAATGAAAAACAGGAGCTTATAAGAACAAGAACAGAACAAATCTACAACCAGCTGAGAGTTGAATCAAAAGAAGGAAAATTTCACCAATTATCAAGTGTTAAGCGACAATCATAAGAAACTGGGTTCAGACAATATATAAGCATGCAAAGAAACCAAGTATAATAGCATAATAGTAAGAGCAACTCTAACAAAAAGAAACAATCAAACCATAAAAAACACAATCAACTACTTATTTCTCACGGCATGACAACCAGAAGGCCAAATATTCAATTATATAGCAATGGCAGTACCAAAACTCTGAACCAGTGTTATAAATTTCGCTACGCGGAGACGGTGCGCCAAGGGCCCGCCTAGGCGCCGAACTGATTTTTTTTTATTTTACATATATATATATATATATATATATATATATATGGATATATATATATATATGGATATAACATATATATACATGTGTGTATGTGTGTATGTCATATGTTTACAGAACTCATACTTGAGAAGTTGGTTAGCCTATTGGGTTTAAGTAATGGGTTTGGGGGTTGGGAGGTCTACTGTTCGAGCGTCAGTTCAAATATTTTTTCTCTCTTTTCCTTTTACTTTTCCTTTTCCTCGCTCCTCTCCCTCTCCTCCCACCGGTAAGTTTTTTTTTTTTGATTTTTTTTTGAAATTTTAAAATAGGGGCGCCTAGGCCGGCCGCCTAGGGCCTTTCCGGTGCGGCCGGCGGCCGCCTAAGCCGATTTTTAGAACACTGCTCTGAACATACTTTATTCATCTTTAATGCATGCGCAATTTTTGCGAGCACTTTATGATTTCAGATAGGTAGCTTGAGTAAGGTTCTCTACCAAACCCTATATGCATCCAACATGTTCCCAACACCCGATACAATCCCTAAAGCAAATTGCATATCTTACCTCATCGTCTAGACTCTTTATAGTCTACATGAAGCTGGAAAGCTCTCCTTGGTAGCACGAGCTTAAACTGCGTACCAAAAGATAGGTCTACCTACATGCCAACTAGTTTTCTAGGTTTTATGGTATGACCCTCTCATGCTTATAGCTACCTTTGCTAGAAATTTAGAAAAAAATGATGATACGTTTTGGCTTGAGGATATGCCCGAGTTTATACTTTATTGTTGCCGCCCTAGCTAAGAAAATTGTCTGATTTATCCTTTATCAAAATAAACATAAGAGGGTCTACAATAAAGTTGGCATGTAGGTAGACCTATCTTTTGACATGCAGTTTAAGCTCGTGCTACCGAGGAGAGCTTTCCAGCTTCATGTAGACCCTCTCATGCTTTATAGCTACCTTGGCTAGAAATTTAAAAAAAGATGATGATTGGCTTGAGGATATGCCCGAGTTTATACTTTATTGTTGCCGCCCTAGCTAAGAAAATTGTCTGATTTATCTTTATCAAAATAAACGACATTGTTTACAATAAAAAAAAGTGTCTTAGTTACACGACAGCGAATACAGGAGTCATAGATTTTCAAAATTTCAGGATATAGATATGGCATGGACATGATCCCAGTTAAGTAGATGTAAACTAAAAGGACTAGGAACTGAAAAAAAAAAGCTCATAACAAGATGAAATTATGCATATGATTCAGGTAACTAAGATGCCTCCATTTGCTTTGTGGGTTTAGGAAACAACCTAACTAACTTGAGGTAATGAACAAAGTAGGAAACAGAAAGGACATGGAACTGAGATGAAATACGCATATGTTTCTGGTAATTATCATGTACTCGCATTGCACGTACATGGTCTATGGCAAGGACACAGTACCATCTGCATTTTTGGGCACCTGACAAGGACAACAATTTTGCACAGTGAGTCCTTTCTTCCATGACAAACAGTTGGTACCACTCCATTAGTAAAGCTTCCAAGCCGTAGACCCTCCAAACATGCCAATGTGAAGGAGGCCACTAGACATATAGTAGATTGCATCAATCAAGTCCAGGTATGAAATAGAAGGTTCTTTCTGAATCTAGGATCCATGGATCCTGCTGTGGATTGGACTTACTACAAGTGCCTTTCGTGTATGACGTCAGAATTGCCAGGGAGTACTAACAACTGGAGCAACAAATTGCAACCAAACAGATGCAATGAAGACAGTACAAGATTCTAACGGGATGGAACATCGAAAGGGTGGCAGTGGGTCAGACTTGAGCAGGATCTAGCTTGATCCCAACTTGAGATTCAAACAGGGTCTAGCTTGATCCCAACTTGGGACACAAAGGGACTTCGGGTCTTGAGACAATAAAAAGACTGGCAATGAAATTTAGTAAAAAAATTCAATCAAAGGAGTCAAACATAGAGAGATGCAAGTAGGGTGGGTCTAATCTAGATTGACCAAACTTTGAGCCAAACTGATTTGGGACTAAGACCCTAACATGTCCATTCATGAAAGCTTGATCAGATCAACTTTTAGAAGTAAATTGGTACACGGGCTAGAAAGAGCACACTCATACCTGACTCATCAGTTTCGGTTTTGTCTTGGGTACAAAATTGACTAAGCTTAGACATATTGAGTTCACTTGACAAACTTGCACCCAATCACATATACTATGTAATAAATAACTATATCATTACGTGAACACCAATAGCAATCTTAGAATAACATCAATATCCGCAGCTGCTCAGCACACTTAACACTCGTGTTTTGTTGCATCATCGCGTAAGTGGAAGTAGTAACCTACAATTTATAATCAGACCTCTACCTTACACATAAATAAGGCTAAATTTCTATCCTAACCTATAGTAGGATTTATGTGCTACTAAGGTAAACCCCAGCAAAAATGCTACTAAGGATAGCCTAATGTCATCTAAGATCAATCTTAGATCAAGTACTGGTCGAACTTAGGTGGCAGTTAAGGTAAATAATGATCATGTTGTCAGACCTTAAGTTGTTAGTACGATTGGTCAGTGACGGCAGCTCTTTAAAATAGCATATCTTAGAAAAAGAAAAGTTGGGACCACCACTTGGTTTTCGATCAACATGGTCTTAGATTACATTAGTCTAACCTAGATAGCATCATCATGCAATGGTACCTGATTAACATGTAAAAAATAACTTTTAAGCTAGTATTAAGGATGAATAAGTTTTTATGCATTTTTTGAAGAACAAAAAATACATGCAAGTATATCTTCTATTCTCTTTGATCAAATCTTAAGATCTGTTACATTTTGTCGATATCTCCTAATCATTCTCACCCAAGATGACTAGGAATCGGATAGATAAAATTTTGGTGAATTTCTGGATATCTTGCCTTATCTCATACATGCCAGATATGTCTGAGATATATGCTTATGACTTTCTACTTCTCTTTCTAGTATGTTTCCAATGTGTTGATTACTAGTTAGAGCTTCCAGATTGCTTTTAGAGATAAAATTGGGAGACCAAAGAAAGGCTTGGAGAAGGTTTAGAACAAGAAAAAGTAATAAAGGGGAAGAGAACATGATATACAAAATACAAGCACAGAGATCAAGGCTCGGAGGAAGTACAAAGATCTTTGTCAAGGGCAATAACAAGATCTTGGTGAGATCTCAGTTTTGTAACCAAGGTTGCATAAATTCAGGTAATGTTCACACAGAGTCGAAATAAATATTTAATTGAATTACTAAGATTATCCAGGATTTAAGAAACTTTCCAATCTTTACCCATAAGATTCCGATGTAGAATTCTGTTCGGTACTGGTCTTACAATACCATGTGCTGGGAATCTGGTAAATGATAATGCTACCAACAGGTCTTACAAGTTTTGACACAATATCACGTCCAAGAAAACCCAAGATTAAAAACACCTATCAAATTGTCATCTATCCAATATTCAGATAACGTCGTCTTGGGCGAGGGGCAATAACAAGATCCTGACAAAATCTGGCAACTTCTCTAGAGTGGATTGAGAAAGAAGTATAAACTTGCATGCATATCTATGTTCTTAAAAAATGCATATAGAACTTATTATCCTTAAGTAGGCAAGCACAACAGCACAAGCTGCTAATTTACAAGCTACCAAAATAGTCCATGAACGTTACCCACAATATTGTTAGGTGATGTTATGGGTAATGTTCATGAACATTACCACTAACAGTGTTCACTGCTATCATATCCACATCCTATTCCATATTGAACTTACTAACTTACAAGCCCAAAGCTGATAAACTAAGATTCTAACAATTTGAATTCTTTGATAAAAAAAGAAATTGTTCATAAACTCCCTAAACTATGTTGTTCTCCCTAAACTATGTTGTTCGCTAAGCATAGAAAAAATTTAGGACCAGCCAAACTGTATCTCAACAGATTAAGAAACCATAATCTACTTTGAATCACATCCACCGCTCCTGCCGCAGACATTGTTGTCAAGCTTGATGTAGTTTTCCTTGGGAGGCACCTATACTGAGTATGACCTAAAATGTCATGCTGAGATGCTGGAATAAAGTGGAGAAGAAAGGTTAGGGTCCACTAAACCAACTTCAATGTACGAGGAGTTGCAGGAAATAACTATTTAGTGCACGCATCGTGTTGAACCTATTGGTAATGCCCACCATGTACTTTGGCAAAGAGGACCAGCTTTAACAGTAATGCACCCAAGTAAAAGTGTACTCCACATACATGCATAGAACTTAAGTAGCTACTGCTAAGATCCCACAATTTTGTGCTTTTAACTTCACGTGTTCTTTCTATCTCGTACTTAATTATGTAAGTTGTAACATTCATGGGTTAGCGTAAAATTTGCCTAATAAGATAAAGAAGATCATCAGCATCACAACTATCAAAGCCTTCTCCCATAATAATGGTGACAGTTAGGGAGTACAAGAGAACTCCACAAATGAGCTGACAGTTTTTTTATGACTGGCACTATCAATCTTGATATGAGATGTCAGGAAGCTAGAATGAGAAGGTACTTTTAGTCTTTACCAGCACACAAATGTAAAAGATCCAATCTGGTATCTCGCAACCTGACTAAATACCTGGAATCTGGTCTATTTCACATTTCAAGCTAGAGATCAAGTATCCTATTCTTTATGAACCCTCGCTTTTTCCAATGAAAATGTGATAAGCTATGCACCTCTTGATTGGAGAGCCATGAATGTGAAGTTGAAGAATGATCATGCCTACCATGAGTTACCAGCCAACTTACAAAGGAGTATACTCTCCTTCAATCATTTATTCTAAGTCACATCGGAAACTAAAATTAGAGTGCCTATCTGACAGACAAGAACATGTATGATTATAATTCAAAATTTAACAAGATTGATCATCTGAAGAAAATTTTGACTCCATTTTCATGATCAGTAAAACAACAGAACAGGCCCTTTCATGTGTAAAATCCAGGCCCTTCCATGCATAAAGTCTAGTTAAGAGGTCTTTATGGGTCCAAGTGTTACAAGGCTCCCGCTAATCACAGGGTCAAGATGTGCACCTACCAAACAACCCGAATATATGGAGAGGTGGTTTCCGCTGCTCGAACCCGCATCCTCCAAGATGCAAGTGCCTTACCGTCGTGCCAAGCAACGCCCTCTAGTCACGAGGTCTATAAACCAACCATAATCAGTAGCATGCACGGCATAACAATGTCACTAGAATTACACTACCAATTGGGCATAAAAATTAGTACATTATAATGTGGAATAAGTAGCAGATACTATCTAAAGTCTAAACATGACATAAAAGGGCACAAAATGGCAAAAGATAATTAATTATGCTGCAAAACATATGACAATGAAATTGAGAATAATTATCTGATTAGGAACCGTGAATATTTTATAAGATTCTCACACTCACTGGTTCCAAATAGCTGGAGCTGGGTGGTGGATGCATTGGCGTCATAGAACTGATTCTCCTCCAAGAAAACAGGGAATACCGGATTGCCATTATTTCCTCTGTACATCTTTCTTTTTCTGGAAAAACAAGAAGACACCAACTGAACTCTGATAACCTATCCCTCTTAAATCCTTCACCCATATAATAACAGAATCAAAGTTAGCATACAACACAACTTCAGACAAATAATCTGCTGCTAATATGTTGCACAGACACAGATATGACACGACATTGGAAGGATACAGGGTGTGCCTATTTTTCTATCTCCTAGTATATTTTGGAGTGTACGGTTGTACGCGTCCAATTTGTGCCTGACAGATTTCTGGAGTGTTTGTGCTTCCTAGGCTGCTATGTATCAACCAATAGGCAAGGCAAAAACTGCTAATATTAGATATAATCTGGGAAGCACAGACACACCAAATACCAATGCAGAGCACGCGTCACTTTGTGTCGGACACATTTTGGACGCAACATGGACACTCCAAAGTCCAAAAACACACCAAAATCCGTCTTCGGACTGTGCCGTATCTTGCCCGTGGTACAAAAGGGTCGAATCATGGTCAGGCTCATCTAAATTAATTCATTATATACAATTTCTTAAAAATTAAGCATTTTCTAAACCAATTCCCCCAAATTCGCGAACTTTCTATTAAAAATGAACAAAATCCAGAACATGAAAATTTAGTCCTTCTTTGATCAAGATCGAATTTTTAAGAAGGAAATAAATAGATCAACATCCGAAAGTGAAATTAACAGTAAGTTGATCATAATTCGTCCAATAAACAACGAGTTTTCCAAGAAAAAGAAAGGGATTCTGAAAGATCTGGTCGAGATTTTACCTACTACTCCGATCGATCAACCTCTGACGATAATTTCTCGATTTGACCACCGAAAATTAACTAAACATACCCAAAAAAGGGGGAAAATAGAGGAAATCCATGCCGCAAGGATCGATTTGAATACCAAAAATTTCCTGAAAAAAAAAAATCGCCGAACTTCAATTTGGGAAATTTTTCTCTCCCCCCTCTATGATTCTCTCTCTCCTCCTTCCCACCAAAGCCACTCCATTATTACATATTTAATTTAATAATATTTAAATTGAAAGACCAAACTACCCTCATTTCTTCGACAAAATAACGGATATGCGTAAACAGGACAGGAAAAGGGATCGTAGTAATGGAGAATTTTGTCTCGAGAATAAGAACATTTTAATATTTCTTGGCGAATAACAAAAAAATATTTATAAGGATATATCAAAAGTTGATCGGAATAACCTAAAGCTAATTTTATTTATTTACAAGTTTATCATTAAAAAAATTATTCAGGACTAGTCCAAATGTAAGTATATAAGTCAACTCTTTTTTTTTTTCTCTCTTTCTCATTCCTCACAAGAAAGAAGAAGTTCCTCATAAGAAGAATAAGAAGAACAACAAGAACAAGAAGAACATCTCTTTTTTCAAATCCTAAATTTTTTTTGCCCTCTTCTAATTTCTCATATCTCTTTCTCCAAACCCTAATTTATTTTCTTTCTTCTTGTTTGGACATTATGGATGAAACCCTAGTTGTAGAATAAATTGAGTTATCAAATCTATTAATCTATTAACTAATTTTCTTTATTAATAGAAGATATTATGGATGAAATCCTAGTTATAGAAGAAATTATGGATGAAATTCTAGTTGTAGAAGAAAGTCCTAAAATGGACTTGTTGTACAACAGGACTGCCACAATTGCTGGCAGTCCTATAAGTATTGAGAACTGTCAGGAATTATGGCAGTCCTAAAAGGGACTTGCTGTATATCAAGTCCATTTCAGGACTGCCACAATTCCTGGCAGTTCTAAAGTCAAAATTGTCGAATGAAAAAATATATGTTAGGGTTTATTTCGATCTTGTAATGGAGTAAAATATACATTTTAGGGTTTATTTTCATGTATTCTTTGCGAGAAAAGAAGCATTAGGGTTTGTACATTGTTTGTGAGGATCCTTTGGGTGCCATCGAAATTGGAAATGAGAAGGAAACTAGGGTTTTGATGGAGATGGTGAGGATGGAAATGGTGGAGAAGAAGAAGATGAGAAGAAAATTAGGATTTTGATGGAGATGGTGAGAATGAAAATGGTGGAGAAGAAAAAGAAAAAGAAAAAGAAAGATAGGATTTTGGAAGAGAGAGAGTGAAGTTTTGAAATGAGGTTCAAAATTTGGATTTAGGGGGTGTGTTGGGTTGGGACAGCCCAATGAGTAAGAAAATGGAATGTCCTGAGTAATTTTTCCTCAAATCTGGGCTAGCCTCAATTCTGGCTAGCCCTGATCAACTTTTGATGTGCCCTTATAAATAATCATAACAAATGGGAGTGCTGAAAATGAAGTCCAGCCTAACAATTAAAGCCGGTGCATCCTCCCACGAGGTTGCAGATTCGAGCAACGTAAACGTCATTTAAACTCAGGATGAGCATCCTTGGGGTTAGGGGATTGTATATATGAATTGTAATCTTTTTGAGGGGTCTGAATAAAATTTACTTTCTTCGAAACAAATGGAAAAAAAAAACAAATGGGAGTGCATTTTTAATTTAAGTACCTTAAATCTTAAATCTCAAGGTGTGAATCAGAACGGTCCGTGCCAACCAGGTTTGATAGGTCTGAACCTGACCTAACTTAGATCGAATAAGAGACGAGTCGGACCAGACCACAAATGAGATTTTTTGAACCCGTATCTGGACCCGAACTCGGTAGGGGGTGGGTCGGGCCTGAGCGGGACGTTCGAGCAACCTTATTCGGAAAAAAGGAGTGCTTAAAAACCTTAAATCTTAAATCTCCAGGTGAATCAGACCGGTCCGTGCCCGCCGGGTTTGATTGGGTCTGAATATGACCGAACTTAGATCGAATAAGAGACGGGCCGGACCACAAATGAGATTTTCTGAACCTGGATTCGTACTCGGACTCTGTGGGGGGGTGGGTCGGGCCAGACCGAAGTTGGCCTGGATGGTTTTAAAACAAAAAAAACTAAAATTTGAAGGAAAAAAATAAGATAAAATTTATTAATCTAATCAAAATTAAAATCTGACATGTCCGTGCCAACCGAATTTGATTGGGCCTGAACCTGATTGGACTTAGATCGAATAAGAGACGTCTCAAGGTGTGAATCGGACAGGTCCGTGCCGATCGGGTTTGATTGGGTTCGAACATGACCGAACTTAGATCGAATAAGAGACGGGATGGGTCGAACTACAAATGAGATTTTTTGAACCCAAATCCAGACCCAGACTCGGTGGGGACTGGGTCGGGCCTGACCGGGACCTTCGGGCTGATTTGTAGCCTCTCGGAGGGGCCTAAATAAAATTTACCTTTTTCGGGAAAAAAAATAAATTGGAGTGCTTTTTTTATTTAAGTACCTTAAATCTTAAATCTCAAGGTGTGAATCGGACCGAGTCCATGCCGACCGGGTTTGATTGTGTCTGAACCTAACTGATCTTAGCTCGAACAAGAGACGGGTCGGGCCGGACCACAAATGATATTTTCTGAACCCGGATCCAGACCCGAACTAGGTAGGGGGTGGGTCGGACCTGACCGAGACCTTCGGGCTGAGTTATAGCCTAAAGGAGGGGCCTGAATAAAATTTATCTTCTTCGAAAAATAAAAACAAATATGAGTGCTTTTTATTGAAGTACCTTAAATCTTAAATCTCAAGGTGTGAACCGGACCGATCCGTGCCGGCCAGGTTTGATTGGGGTCTGAACATGACCGAACTTAGATCGAATAAGAGACAGGTCGGAATGGACCATAAATGAGATTTTCTGAACCTGGATCCGGACTCGGACTCGGACTCGAACTCGGACTCGAACTCGGTAGAGGGTAGGTCAGGCCAGACCGAGCTGGGGTCGGGCCGGTTAAGGGCCAGGCCTGATTTGGCCCAGATGTAGTGTCTCGTCCCAACTCCATGTCCCGATCTCCATTGCGACGCGGGGAACGCGATTATGAAACACTGTCGCTATCGATTGGTCGAGACTGATTGAGTTAAGCTACTTTCATCGTTATGGAATGGCTCATATTCAGCGGATTGTGCCTCGAGGATGGACTCTACGGCTGAGTCGGGAGTGACCTCTCGTTGCTCTGCTTTTCATGTCGTACTTGCTTATTTGGCTTTGGTTTCTGAATGCCTTTTCGTGAATATTTTCGATGGATTTTATTGTTTGCGTTCTTCAAACTTCGTATTTTATATCGAACTCGGAATAAAAGGGTAGAGTATTGATGCGTTGCTTGTGCAATTTCAGGTGATTGCATAGGCACCACCTAGTGCAACAAGACCTTCCCTCTCGATTCAAACAATCAAAGTGAGTGACTGACCCTTCTCTCCCTTGACCCTCTTGCTTTCTAAACCAATCGACGACATAATATAGTTAAATGATTGTCTTTATAGAATTCAATCAATGAACTGTTGTATGATTTCTCACGTGCAATTGCTATAGAACTGCTATATGTCATGGCTTACTACATGCTTACTGTTATGCCTGATATAGAACTGTGTTAACAAACAAATTAATCAATGAATTAATGTTGCTACGATAAGACGGGATACGATGTAAATGGATGAGTTTCTTATGAATAACTAGTTCAGTCTAACGTGGTCATGGGACAACTTGTGCACAAGTTATAGTTTCCTCGAACGGTAATCTGGGGGCTACGTGTAAACCCTCCATTTTACTAATATGAATTTGTACTTACATTCCACTTTTTAATTTTATTTGACTTACGTCCCACTTTTCGTCACGAAAATACTTTTCGTGACAAAATAAATATTTTTCGTGACAAAATAAATACTTTTCGTGACGAAAAGTGGGACGTAAGTCAAATAAAATTAAAAAGTGGGATGTAAGTACAAATTCATATTAACAAGTGGGATGAAAGTCAAAAAATTCCTTCAATATTTATGGCATTTCCATATTTATTAAATAGTTTAGTATATAATAATATGAATTTCTTTTATATATATATATATATATATATATATATATATATATATATATATATATATATATTTATATATATATATATATATATATATATATATATATATTTTATATATATATATATATATATTTTTATATGAATTTCTTTTATAATATATATATATATATATATATATATATATATATATATATATATATATATATATATATATATATATTAAAAGAAACCCCCTCTTTTTATAAAACAAGGCTCAAAATGCTGAAGCCTGACACGTATACAAGACAAAAGTATACCAGAAAAGGAAAGACAGGGGTAAAGGGTGGACGCATCCGCCAAAACTAAGAGATGTACGGTTGCCCGAATGCCGGAGGACTGTAGGAGCAAAGTGAACTCCTTTTGCGACATTGCCGGTGAATTTCCCGGATCAGCTGATCGGCAGAGTATTGGTGTCCCTCGTATCTCGCTTTGTTGTAATTTTTCCAGATTGCCCAGGTAGCGGCCACTGCAATGATCTGGTGGCCGTGGGACGCGGCTCCCCAGTGGGCCAGAAGGTCGATAAAGCGCCCGTCTCCTGGAGTGATGTTGTAGTTGTGATTGAGGGTTCTCCAGATTTTGTCGGTGAGGCTTCCCTCCTTGAAGATGTGGTCAATAGTCTCCGTCTGTCGCACGTTGCAGCAATTACAAGCAGATGCCAGGCTAATACCGATGGAGTTAAGGGTGTCGTCGGTTGGCAGTTTCTTTCTCATGACTCTCCACAGGAGAAGGACCATTTCATAGGGATGCAAGAGTGCCAATAACGCGCAATGAATAGGTCTGGGCCGTTCTCTTGGATCGTGAGTCTCGCTGATCGCACGAAGAATGCTCCAGAAGCTGCCAGCGACCACCTCAGCTGGTCAGCGTCGGGACCAATGGTAAGTCCGTGCTGACGAATGCTGTCAACTGTTTCATTGCCTGACCAATCTCGGATCCTGTCCCAATTCCATTCGTTATTGGTAGGATTCCACAGGTCTTTGATCTTGCTATTTCTAGGAGAATCGGTAATGTTCGGGATAAGGCTGTCACCTATCCACCTTTCCAGAAAGGGGTTAGACTCGCCAGAACCCAGATGGAGTCTGATCGCGGCCTCGTAAAATACGACGCCACACCGCGGAAGATCTGCTATTAGCTGTGGCCGTCGCTGGGTAGATGTGTTTGAAGTACCTGGCCTTCATAAACTTGGTCCACAGGTTATGGTTTGTGCGTAGTTTCCACCACAGTTTCATCGAAAAAGCTTTGACGATGTGATCGAGTTTGGTGAATCCAAGCCCTCCGTTCGCGGTCGGGGAGGCTATAGTATCCCAGCTGGCCCAGTGGTGTTTGTCTTGTCCCTTGTTGTGCCCCCAGAAGAAGTTGCAAAAGATCTGCTCAATCGACACGATAACCTTCCTGGTCGGTGAGCAGGCCGCTAGGGTGTGGATGGGGACGGAGTTGAGCACATGTTTGATGAGGATAATTTTCCCTCTTGGGGATAGGGTGGCGTTATGCCATCCATCGATTTTGTTCCTGATTTTGGTGATCAAGTTCTCGAAGATGCTGGCGTTAGATTTCCCGTACACCAGGGGACAGCTGTCACGCCCCAGTACCGAAATACGGAGACGGACTAGGCCAGCTACTCCATATGAGGTACGTAACGTCATACGGCGATCGTGGCTGTCGAGAGACTAGGGGGTACATGCTACAATCAAGTTTCTTATGGTCCCACAGAGTTCTATGTCTCAATCAATTAAGTCACATCAGCAATGAAACGAACATTAAAGATAAAGCCGTAAGGCGTCCCTGACGCTTCATCAAAATGATCATGAGAGACTAGCTTTATAATTTAGCTATCTCAGAGAGTCAGGAGTACAAAATTATACACAGATACAGTCTGTTTATTTACAATTCTGTACTGACACAAAATATCATGTAATCCGGCTAACAGGTGTCGGTGGCTAAATGCCGCACAAAATATAAGCAGGAGTGGTGGAGAAGAAACCCACTCGAGTCCCCGAACCGCCATGCTCCTAGTATGCACCATAGATGTCAGGGAGGAAGATCGTGTCCTCTGGCTCTGCTACGAGATCTGGCCAAACAAAACCAGCGGGGTCAGCCCCGAATAGCAAGTACCGCCAAAGGGGCACAACAGTTAAGATTAAAAACCCAGATAATAGAATGATTGATAATAGTAATACTTATGCAACTATTATAGGGTAGCGCAACATCCTCGAACCCATATGGCACCCTTACAACCAAACAAGGACAAAAGGTGCCGCATGGAGTCGGGACATGTCATACTCTATAACTTTTACATAAGTTAAAAAGGTATAAACAATAAAATCTCCTGATCGTGACTTCGGTCGATAGCCTATCGCAGCACAATAACCAACCCAACAATCAAACAAGAACATGGGTTGGATCATGTACCATAATAGACCATGTTCCTCAGTCATTCACAGAAGTAGCATCATAACCAGAATAAGTCTTCCGTTCATAACTTCAGTCACAGCCTGTCATAGTACGATAACCAACCCAACAATCAAACAAGAACATGGGTTGGATCACGTACCATGACAGTCCGCTTCCCTCAGTTATTCACGGAAGGTAATAAGATACACGCAAGTCGTTTTTGCGGCCAATCAAGTCTACGAGTTTCTAGTGGGACGAGGTTATCCTCGCATCATGTTATTTCAAAATCCTCAGATCGATCTTTCCAGCAAGGCTAGCCAACCCGGGGTTCGCGTAGACAGGTGTCATTGAGCACAGGTCCCTCGTAAGGCCACCTTGCCAAGACATATAATATATAGCAGGAATTAATCGGATACAGTCATCCGGTCGTTGCGGATGACACAGTATCCGTGGAGACCAGCCGGCGCGTCAGACAATATCTCAAGGCGGCTGGTAACACGATCTCGGATTTTGCCCTCCCCATGCATCTAGTTGTTTAGTTGCCTAATTTAACCCTAGGTGAAATCTTGGACTCACATGCTGTGGCCTGCATGATTATCCTCCTAAAGTCGTACTTTAGTACGAGACCCCAAAGAGGATCCATGTCATCAGTATGTCAACATGTGCTACCCTCCTTAGTGTAATGCATCATTGTAAATACGCCACGTGGAGTTATGAGTATTTGTCGAGCATGAACAAGAACTGGGACATTCAGGTACATGTATCGGTAGGAACACTTTGTTCTTCGGGTCACATTAGTGCTCATATCATGCTCGGGACAAAAGGCGTAAGGATATAAAATAGACATATAATATCTAATAAAATATCAAAATAGGTGAAAAGTCACGCACGCTACAGGGAGCAGCGTAGGTGAAAAGTCACGCACGCTACATGGAGCAATGTACGTGAAAGTCACGCACGCTGAGAGAGCAGCGTAGGTGAAAGTCACGCACGCTACAGGGAGCATGTACGTGAAAAGTCACGCACGCTGAGAGAGCAGCGTAGGTGAAAAGTCACGCGCGCTACAGGGAGCAGCGTAGGTGAAAAGTCACGCACGTACAGGGAGCAGCGTAGGTGAAAAGTCACGCACGCTGAGAGAGCAGCGTAGGTGAAAAGTCACGCACGCTGAGATAGCAGCGTAGGTGAAAAGTCACGCACGCTGAGAGAGCAGCGTAGGTGAAAAGTCACGCATGCTACAGGGAGCAATGTATGTGAAAAGTCACGCACGTGAGAGAGCAGCGTAGGTGAAAAGTCACGCACGCTACAGGGAACAGCGTAGGTGAAAAGTATGCACGCTGAGAGAGCAGCGTAGGTGAAAAGTCACGCACGCTGAGAGCGCAGCGTAGGTGAAAAGTCACGCACGCTTGATGAGAGAGCGTAGGTGAAAAGTCACGCACGCTCAAGGAGACACGCTTCCAACAGGAAGCGTACTCAAGTCTGCGTACGCACGCTAAGGAGCGTGTGCAGCTCAGTGTGCGTAAG
>JANAVB010041814.1:1592058-1634356 GCA_029216955.1 Iris pallida | reverse complement strand
TTTATAGCTGTTTGTAGTGGATCTGTTTCCACCCGGCTATATCTTTGGACTCGTTTATTTTATTCTATATGGACTTATGTGATCTCTTTGTGTTATGTGGATGAGATGTAGTTATTCTGTGATTTGGCCTGTGATTTATAATCTTATAACTTATGCATACGTACGAGGATTCCATATATTAGAGTATTCTTCGTATGTATGCAACTGGCATATTTCGTATGCCTAGTCCTATGTATATTGGGACTGGGGCATTATACCACGGAACCGATTCAACCTAGGGGAAACATATACTGTGTGGTGAATCCTAACACAGTGATTTGGGAACTTTCAGGGGGCTCACAACCGCGCTGAAAGAATTGTCGTCTAAACAAGGCTATAGTCTAGGATGGTTTGTCATGCCAGTGAACTTCATATAAATATACAATATTATGATTGATATTGAACAGGAAGAACATGGTAAATTTGTATTGCAATGACACGCTATGCCATAAGTAAGTTGTAATAGTTATGTTATTATGCCTATCAAATGTTTATATGCAAATTCACTAGGATGGCTAGAAAGATCACTAAAATTATTGCATACTTTAACATACTTCTTGAATCAAATGAGAGCATGAAATTTAAATTAGCACCCACAGTATGACAATGTACTGATCTCTCCGCATGTGCTCCAAACCAAGAAGGTGTGCCTAGGAATGAAGGCAACACTTGAAACATTTTTAGCCTTGCTCGTGTGCTTTAAGGCTTGAAGCTGCTCTTTTGAAGACTCTACTACATCAGTCCAAGAAATATGGCTCGTCTTCCCTCGATACCAGGTGGCTGGAATATTTTTTTGTAAAATAGGGATGTAATATATGGAACGACTATCTCATCAGCGTTCATTTTGTAATCGAGTCATGTTGTAAGCCCGCACGACAAACTTTTGTAATAGAGTCTTGTAAATGATGTCTATTATCAATGAAATAAAAAATTCTTCTATCTCAAATGTGTTGTTCAATTCTCTACGTACTCTATTAGATGTTGTGTTTTGATAACCTTATGACTATGTCTTGTGCGAGCGCTACTTAGGTTCGCACGATATCACGCCAGGGGACAACTATTGATTTTCAAATTGGGGCATGACATAATGCTATCAGAGCACGCTTTACGTCATGCCTTCCGTCCGAGTCTCGAACCTTGATCTCGTATCGATGAGATAAGTTGTTCTATAATGAGTCCGTAATATTTTCAGAGATAATGTGGTTTCTTCTTAATTCAGAAGTCGCAGAACCTATGGTCGCGATCGATTCAAGCGCTTCGAGTGGCTCTAGCTGCTCGAAGGCCTAACCATTGACCCAAGGGATCGAATATTGTGCATGATGGAGGCGCAACAACAACGGGCCGATGCCCGACAACGCAGATCAAGAACCGGTTCGTAGACCAATTCAAGGTGCACTAGAAGCATCTTGACACTTTGCAACAAAATTGTTCAGACAATCTGACCAATAACAATATTCTGTGACCACATCTGGCGTAACAGAGCTGATGAACCAACGTAGCGAAGTCGACCCTGTCGAACCTCAGCCTGCACTTACAAAGTTTGCCTCCTCCAAAATTTAGAATTCAAGAAGGTGTGCATACTTCATTCAATGGAACCGAAGATCTTCTGTGGTGCTCGATTGGCTGCAAAATTGGAATGCCACTTTGAAGCACTCGACATTGACGAGTTGAGGCGAGTTGCTTGCACTCAACTTCAACTTCATTGAACGTGCACTACTGGTAGGATGTTCAGAAATGAGCGATCCTCGGAGTCAATGAGACGATGAAGATCACTTGGGCCATATTCCGCAAAGCATTCGAAGAAGAATTCCTTTCTCCAGCAGTTCATCAAAAAAAGAGAACGAGTTCATGCAACTGAGGCAGGAGAATATGACAGTTCGCAATATGCGTCTGAGTTCAACAATCTGACAAAGTTTGTAAAAGCGCTTTGCCTGACGCTGCAAGTAGAACACGATGTTTCAAAGTAGGTTTTAGGCCTTCCATCACTGCACATGTGACCATTCCAGGGTATAAAACTGGTACGGGAGGCCCTCAATCATGCTATTTTCGAGCCCTATTATCCTCCAGCCGCTGTCGACGTTGTGCATAATTCTTATCACAAATGCCCTAGCTTTGTAGGAGGCAACAACACATCCAAGCATCCAGCATAGGCAAGGCGGCTACCAAAGATATAACCAAGGGCCGTGGTGTATCTGATGTAATAACAGGGACACTTGGAAAAAGTCAAGTTCTAGAGGGGGATGCTTTAAGTGCGTCAAATAGGCCACTCTGCACGCTTCTGAAATGGTAGAAGGCCGAATCAGCCTCAATGTCCTCCAATATCAACATCAACAGAATCGAGGTCCAGCACTAGAGCTCTCCACCCGTACACCGAATAGCCAAGATCGTCACCCAATGACTAAGGATACGTCTATGCCATGACTCGAGATGGACATTCACCTCGAATACAGTTGTGACAGTATACTACTCTTCAATAATAAGATTGCTCACGTTCTGTTTGATTCAAGTGCTATACATAGTTTTATATCGCAACTTCGTCGCTGAACACAAATTTCCTATGACACCACTAGGCCTTAATCTTAGTGTTAACATACCATTGGGCATGTCGCTACTTGCATACTTAGGCTATAGAGACAAATCATCTATATCGAGGTAAAAAGGTATATCTTGATGTGATAGTTCTAGATATTAAGGACTATGACATCATACTGGGAGTGGATTGACTCAGCGCTTGCAATGCCACCATTAACTGTACAGGAAAGAAGGTCACCTTCTGCATACCTGGAGTGACCGAATTTTGCTACTCGTGTGGTGAAGCGTCGCCGACCTGTATGGTGATCTCGGTAATTTATTCTCGAAGGATGCTGCATTCCAGATGCGAAGGCTACTTGGTGTCCGTTCGAGACATACGACAGGATGGTGCAAACGTGGGTCAAACCGATATTTTGGCAGAATTCTTTGACGTGTTTTTCGGATTAGCTACCCAGTATGCCACCCGATCGAGAAATTGAATTCACCATCGATACCTTTTCTTACATCCAATCGATTTCCAAGGCTACGTACAGAATGGCCTATGCTGAGATGAAGGAACTCAAAGTCTAGTTGAAAGAGTTGCTTGAGAAGGAATTCATCTGGCCTAGTATTTCTCCATGTGGAGTGCCTGTATTATCATGAAGAAGAAATATGGTTCAATGCATCTGTACATCGACTACCGAGAGCTAAGCAAGGCCACCATTTGGAACAAATATCCACTATCTCATATCAACGACAACTACAAGGCGCTTTGGTGTTTTCAAAGATTAATCTTCGCTTAGGTTACCATCAACTTAAAATCAAGCCAGATGACGTATCGAAGTCAGCCTTCCACACTCGATACGACTATTATGAGTTCCTGATAATGCTGTTTGGCCTAACAAACGCCCCTGCTGCCTTCATATATTTTAATGAATCGAGTGTTTCGACCCTTCCTCGATAAGTTCGTAGTAGTTTTCATCGACGATATTCTTGTCTACTCGAAGGACAAAGCACAACATGCAGAGCATCTGTGGACCGTACTCCAGACTCTTCGAGACAATCAATAATATGCGAAGTAGAGCAAATACGAATTTTGAAAGTAGCATTTCATTTCTTGGCACATCATTTTTGCTGAAGGCATTGCAGTTAATCCGAGGAAAGTTGAAGCTGTTGTTGATTGGAAGCGGCCTGCGTTAGCTAGTGAGATTCAAAGCTTTCTTGGTTTGGCGTGATAATATAGACGATTCGTGAAGGACTTCGTGAAGGACTTCGTGAAGATTGTATTGCCCTTAACTCGCCTCACTCAAAAGGGAGAGGCATATAAGTGGTCGGACGACTGTGAAGCTTTATTCCAAGAGCTGAAGCAGCACTCGTTTTGGCCCCTATACTCGTACTTTTGGATGGGGTAGAGGGTTTTCAAATCTTCTGCGATGCTTTAATCCATGGACTGGAATGTGTGCTCATGTAGCGAAACAAGGTGTATCTTTCGCCTTGAGACAGTTAAAGCCGCGTGAGAAGAACTATCCTACGCATGACTTGGAGTTAGCAGCAATTGTGTTCACGTTGAAGTTGTGGTGCACTACCTTTACGGTGTGGCGTGCAATATCTTCACCAATCACAAAAGTCTCAAGTATCTCTTCACTCAGAAGGAGCTAAACTTACGGCAAAGACGTTGGCTAGAACTAATCAAGGACTATGATTTGACGATTGACTATACGTCGGACAAAGAAAATATTGTGGCAGACGTTATGAGTCAAAAATGTATTGCTTCTGTAAGGACCCTAATTTTTGGAAATAATTTTTTATTTTATATGATCTCTATTTATTAAATTAGATTTTTATTTTTAATTATGACTTTAGATGTACATTTTCGTAGCTTTGAGTTATGGAGCACCAGAAGTGCTAATATTTCGAAACGTCCTGCATGAGTTTTGAAGTAGACAAGCCCACCTTCAACTTGATATATTATGTCCCATCCAAACTTGTCCCCTAACGTTCTTTTGACTTCGTACAACTTCGGGTCAATTTATTCCAATTGATCGTTTGCCATAATTCTAGACCTAACTTCCAACGTGAGTTCAGAACTTGACGTAGATTAAAATTATTTGACCTAATATATGGTTTGATCCATTTTAAGCCTGCGACACACATGCCAAGGGAGTGCCACTCAATCGAGTCCCCATGTGCTATTTATTTACGAATGACACAAGAGACTCATGAGTTGACTTTTCAAGTTCGATTTGATTAGAAAATATATTTGGACCCTAACCTAGTCAACCTCACTCTATAGAGCCATGTTAGGTTGCCATGACTTAGTAGAAATATTATGAAGTTATTTGGGATGTTATATAGCCAAATAGATTTAGATACAATTTTGTGTATATGATTATAATTATAATAGCCTAATTATATATATATATATATATATATATATATATATATATATATATATATATATATATATATATATATATATATATATATATATATATGGCCTTAGTCATGGTTAAGTTTGAGATGCATATCGACAAGAAATTTTGGCACGGCTAGCGTAGTTGTGTGCTTTGACTTGCATTAGCCATGCTAGGGAAGGCCCAGCCATAACGGTGTTCCAACTAGGAAAATCAGTCAAAGTTGTGACTTGACCCCTATAAAAGAGTTAATTAGTTATTTATTAAGATTATTGACTTTTTAGGAGATCCGGTTCTGTTAAACTAGTACGGACTTGATCCGAACCAAACCCAAGCCTATGTAGTCGGTTAGTGAGTCTAAGGACGTCCACTAGACGTATGATTGGTATTTTATTTATTTTAGAGATTTATTGAGAAATTTTAGAAATGGTTGGTATATATGTCCTTAAGTTAATATTTTATTTTGAGATATGATAAATAATTTCCTTAAAATATCTTCGAGGATTTTTGTGAAATTATATATATATATATATATATATATATATATATATATATATATATATATATATATATATATATATATATATATATATATATAGACACACACACACACACACCTATCATTCGTTTACTTATTTAGTTATCATTATTATTGTTATCATTATTGTATTTATAAGTGTTAGATATTATTGGTTATTTTGGGTCTTTAGGAAATAAATATTATTATGTATGTATACATTTTATTGATAACACCATACACTAGAAAAGATATTATTAGGATTATATATATATATATATATATATATATATATATATATATATATATATATATATATATATATATATATATATAATATATATATATATGTATATTATCGATATATATAAATGCATGTAAAATTGAAATAGAAAAAAGAAGAAGAAGAAAAGTTTGGGGCGGGTACTATTCATATGTGAACAGTACCAATGCACAGCCGACCCCCACATAGAGGCGCGACAGAACCGCATCCATATATTGGTAACGAGAGAGAGAAATCTGAAGTCCAAACCCTAACCCCTCCGATCCCGACCCCGTTTGCGTGCGCACGTACCGCTGCAGGGTGGCTGTCGGCCGGCTAGGTGCGGCAGCATGGCAGCAGCAGCCGCAGGGCAGAGCAACATCAGCAGTAGCCCTCCTTCGCGGCTATGGTTCCTTCTCCACGGTTCATCGTTTCATGAACCATCTTCACAGGTGTGTTCCCAATCTTACCCTCTCCCATCTCCTTCATGTAGTTTATTTAATCTTGCATCGTGCGTGACGAAAAAACAGGTTCCAAAATAGAGGAAAAACTCGATTTTCTGGAGTTAGAAACTGTCCCAACATTCCCTGTTTGCGGTCGATTTATGACCAGGATATTCTGAATTTTGGGAAATCGCTTGAGCAGAGTTTTATACAACCTAATCGAGATCAAAACCCAGTAATTAGTTAATTTTTTTGATTATTATATTGTGTTTAAAATTAGGTTAAACTTGACCAAAAATCTGTTTTCAAAACACAAAAAAAATTTCGATACGGGGCCCGTCCCGTCAAACTGGATGACGTGGTCACAAATCAAAAGCATCAAAAGGTGCTTATTGACTTCGCGGACGTGTGGGCTTTGACGGAACTCGATTTCGTTGTGTGTGCACGACGAATTCGAGGCATATCCGTTAAAAATTACCGTATTGGCCTCTTTGGAAACTAGCCAATTACTTCATGTACGTTTGTCAACTCGTGACAAAACTTGCGCCAACAAGACCGTATCATTTTTTTGGTCCTGTATGCAAAGTTTGGTCCGATTCTGAGAAGGTCGACCGGAACGCTATTTTGGCGGGCTGATGACCCGACTCAACGGATAAATTTGTGCACGGCCCACTGAAATTCAACTTTGAACATATGGTTGGGTTTGTCTCATAAAACAGGACTCGTAGACATGTAGCTTGATGACTTTAGAGACCATAGGCTCTAGCACGCTTTTCGGTACAAAGTGGGTCCAACAACGGATATCGTTTTGACCCGAAATTACCGTTTTACCTCTGTGTCTAGAATTAGACTTATGGGTAGCCTATCCTAGCTATTTTTCTTATTCCAAAAAATGTTGACAATGTCTTTTTCAGCATCCGGAGACGTTTGCGGGAGTTCAGGTTTCGAGATTCTTTGATTTGACGAGTTATTTGCAGGACTTTTTGCTACCACTAGGCAAGTACACCTTGCCAGCTTGTACAATATATCTTATATTCATGTTCATTACTTCTCTGTCTTTTTTTCTCATATTTATGATTGTTTTACTCCATGTCTAGTTTCACTTATCTGTTTATAGTCTTACCTTTACATATTTCTGGTTCACTTGTACGTTATTGTTTTATGTTATGAGTTCCTTATTTGTTGTACTGCTTAGTTTCACATGTGTCCCTTGATCTAGTTGTCTAGTCCTACTCACTTGTTACCTTGATTTGACATGACTTGATTGGATATGACTTAACTTGACATGACTTGATTCGAGTAGGACTTGACTTGTGACATTCTATAGATCGTGAGTGCTTACCTTGACTAATGTCTATAAGATTATTCGACTTTGATACTAGGAATGGCTACCGTCTCGATTGGGAGTGCTTTCCTTGACTACGATTGAGACACTATAGATTGGGAGTGCTTGCCTTGACTACAGTCTATAGCTTTGACCAGTTAGCCACGACTAGTATGGCATGCCAGTGTCTTTGGCTCCTTGTGTCTTAGATACTTAGCCCATTGTGCCTCAGTTGATTTTCTTTCCATTATCTCTTATTCTTTGTATATGTTGTACTACTACATTTTGGCTTGTATATTATGTATCTTGCTATGCCCCTGAGGACCTGGTGATCTCTCCAGGTATTAGATGAAGTTATTAAGGTTTATTGCATTGATGGATGATGGTTGCTTCGCCAAGATTTCAGGTATATTTGTTTGATGTTACCGTTGTTATTATCCTCCGACATTACATTTATTCTTCCGTTACTTTCTTCTACTGTTATGGCTTAGTTTTACAAGCTTTATTATTCTCTATGAGCTTGTACAGACAATTGTAATAGAGTCTGATCAACTTTATTATTCATTATCTATTCTTGGTTGTTAGTATGATCCAGTGTGTTAATGCTTGATCAACATTAGTACACTTGATCTTATGATGGAGTTATTCTTCAGTGGATTGAGATATAGAGTTACCATAGTTATATATAAATATAATTAGACTGGACCAATAGACAGCTTATACGTATTCGGGCCAGGCTGGAGTCCTCTCGATACGTAGCTGGCATGTATACCATCTCCTAGTCCTACGTATTTTGGGACTGGGGCGTTACAGCTTCGCTATCCATCAACAACAGGCTACTACGGGACCTAGAAGAGATAGGCATCGACATTTGGGTTCGATTCAGGGGAGTGCAGTTGGCGCAACTACAACTAGAGCCAAGCTTGCGAGAAAACATCAAGACCGCTCAAAAGGACGATCCATACCTGAAGAAGATGCGAGAACTGATTTTAATGGAAAGGACTACGAACTTTACGGAAGATGAGACCAGCATGCTGCGATTGAAGGGTCGAGTATGTATTCTGAATGACTCAGAACTCAGAAAAGAAATAATGTCGGAGCGTATTACACAAAGTATTCCTTACATCATGGCAGCACAAAGATATATAAGGACCTCCGCATGACATTTTGGTGGCACAAAATAAAGAAAGATGTAGCATTCTTCATGTCGCAATGGATGGCCTGTCAACGGTGAAGCTGAACACTAGAGACCGGACGGAAAGATGCAGAACCTGGCAATTCTGAAATGGAAATGGGAGCACGTGAGCATGGATTTTATTGTTAGTCTGCCGAAGACGCCACGGGAAAATGATGTCATCTAGGTCATCGTCGATCGACTAACCAAGTCAGCGCATTTTATTGCCATCAAAGTTACTTGGAGCATCGATCGCCTGGCTCAGATATACCTCGATAAGATAGTATGGCTGCACGGAGTTCCAGTCTCAATCGTTTCAGATCGGGATGGGCGATTTCTGTCGCACTTCTGGAAGCCTTCATTCGGCTCTTGGTACTAAGTTGAATTTTAGCTCGGCTTACCATCCTCAGACCAACGGCCAAACGGAGCACATGAATCAAATTCTTGAAGTCATGCTACGACTCTGCGTAATTGACTTGAAGTCGAGTTGGGACGTCCATCTACGTTTGGCAGAATTTGCATACAATAACAACTATCATCCATCATCCAGATGGTGCTGTACGAAACCTTGTATGGACGGAAGTGCAGATCACCTATTTGCTGGGATGAAGTCTGGGAGCGGCAGATTCTTAGCCCGGAGCTAGTGGAACAGATCGTAGAGAAGGTCAGGCTTATTCGAAAAAGACTAAAGATTGCACATAGTCGACAGAAAAGCTACGCAGACACCCATCGATGACCCCTCGAGTTCCTGGAAGGTGATCATATGTTTTACAAGGTAACGACCGTGTGAGGAGTCACCCGGTTCGACACAAAGGGTGAGTTGAGTCCAAGATTTGTTGGTACTTTTGAAATACTGAAGCAAGTTACCCAGTAGCTTACCAGATTGTATTACCGCCAGTACTGTCGGATGTGCACGATGTCTTCCACGTTTCTCAGTTGCGGAAGTACATACACGATCTGAGCCATGCAATAGATTTTGGTCAGCTAAAGTTAAAGGCAAACTTGTCGTATGTGGAAGAACCTGTGCAGATCTTGGAGCACAAGGATAAGTTGCTTCAAAATTGTGCGATCGCTCTCATTCGCGTACTCTGGAGGTACCATTCGGTTGAAAAATCGACCTGGGAACTTGAATCAGGGATGAGGGAGACATTTTCTTCATTATTTTCGTAGAGGTAGGTTATATCTTTAAGTTTTAATGATGAAACTTTTTTCTTAGTTGGTTATAATGTAGTGCCCCATCCCTACTCTGTGCCCTGTTCTCCGTTGCGACGCGGGGAATACAGTTATGAAACACTGTTGCTATCGATTGGTTGGGACCGATTGAATTAAGATTATTTTTTGTTATGGAATGACTTCTTCGGAATCATGTCCTATATTCAGCGGGTGTGCCTCGAGGATGGACTTTGGGCTAAGTCGTGTCACGCCCCAGAACCAGAATACTGGAGAGCGGGGGACAGACACAGCCAGCTACGTACATTAAAGTACAATCCACATCGCAATATGGTCACGGCTGTCTAGATGCATGAGGGTTTATCCACAATCTATTAGTCTTTTATGGTCAAGAACAAGCCTAGTGTCTCAATCTCAAGCAAGCAAATAATTGTTACAAGATGTTAGATCATCAGACATACAAAGTAAGGCATCCCAAACATTACATATTCAGATGATCATGAAGCTAGTCATACAAAATGCGAAGACTAGCAAGAGTTAAGTCATACATGATCAACCCTAGGTTTTGTCAATCATGTTACAGCACTTAGGCAGACAGAAATAAAGTTTCAGCACGAGCTAACACATGCTTGGCGGCTAAACGCGTCAAAAGAATAAGTTACATTAGAGTGGGAGAGCAAAATAAGAAAACCCACTCGTTGCCATGGTTACGCCTGGTGTTCACCATCTGGCTGAAAGACAGGTAAATCCTCGGGTATCACTCAGAAATCTGGCCATACAAAACCGGCTGGGTCACACCCCATTAAGAGCATTCCACAAGGGGGCTCCACTTAGGAACTAAAACCAGCATAAATGGAATAGAAGAACTGATAAAAGAACATGAAAATAACACAAAAGATATGCCTTAAAGAACATACTAGCTTGTATTAAGAAAATAAGAGTTGGAATATAATTTCCATGTTAATCATGAGACAATCATTCAGGCACGGCCAATCAAGTCCAACGGCTTACTATTATTAGCTAACTAGGGTTGTCACATGCCTAGTTACTAACAAGATGCAATGAGATGTTTCTGCAGTCACAAGCCCTACAGACTATCTAGGTAATCCAGGCGGGGTTACAAGAGTTACAAGAGTTATGAAGATTATTGGTGTACTTTAGTACTTATGATTCAAGAAGTGCAACATATGACATTGTGCTGGAAATGTGCCCTACTCGTCGGCCGGCTACAAGTCCACAGGTGTGGCCGGGATAACGGGATCGCCTGTAACTGGAAAATCTCTCTATATGAACTACTTGATCAATCTAGTCATTAACCTAGTCAGATTCATTATGAATCCCTGACCATAGTAACCAGGAATCCATGTACTAGACATGATGAAAGACGAGACAGGTAGCTTGTACAGACACAATCAACCACGGAGTTAAGGCAAGAGTTATACTTAGCAAGACAGGAATAGCTGTCGCAACAGCAATCAAGATTACACATGTCATGTCAGGTTTACTTGTCATGTCAAGAGTACTTGTCAGGAGTGCACCTTGACGGGACACTATCAAGATTATCAAGATAGGTCTATATTATCATGCTCAAGTTACTAATTCAAGATCATTAATTGGTCAAATTGGGTCGCCGCAATTTATGCCAAGTACATAAACATACAAGGAAGATCGAAGACATTCATGGGTGATTGAGACTATGAGTCACATATAAACTCTAATTAAAGACAGATATGAAGATTCTTGAAGCCAAGACAAAGATTTACGACTTTCATGTTTTGAGTTTTACGAGATTCGAGCTACAAAATAGTTCAAACGGGTAAAAACAGCCATTCGCGCACGGGCACGCTGCGCGCGCGAACAAAATTGCCTATGGCGCGTGGATTGCGCAAGCAAGACACCTGGCACGCGGCTAACGAATTGCGTGGGTGCACGACAAGCAAAACGTGCATCGCGCAGGTCCATGACACGTATGGCGCGGTGCCACGGTGTGCAGGCACGTGGGTGCACGACGTACGGGTGTGCTGCAAAAAATTATGCGGGCGCACGGCACGCAAAATATGCAATGCACGGGTGCACGGCATGCATGGCACGGAGGCACGATGCGCAAGCGCGTGCAGTACTGTTTATCGTCCTGACAACACTGAAGATGTGTCGGAACCCATGAACACAAAAATGACATAACTTATTCATACGAAGTCGAAATCGAGTGGTTCAAAAGCCAAAATTGGGTAGAATTTAATTTCCCACAACATGGAGCCATTAGTTTTCAAAAATACTAAGTTTTTAGAGATAAAAACCAAAAAAAGAAAAATGTTAAAACTTAGATCTACAAAAATATATCCATCAAAACTAAAAATCCTAAGTTCTAAAGATGCTTAGAATCAAGCAAGGAAGACAATGGAACAATAAAATTTGAGATCCATCATGAAGCAAGTTGTACTTGCCTAGGGCTTGGTAGGTGGGAGGAGTAATGAAGAAGATGGAAAAATAAATTAGAAGTAATAGGAGAGAGAGAGAAAGAGAGAGAGAGAGAGAGAGAGAGATAGAGAGAGCGGTTGGTATATATACCAATCTAATTCATCTCAACCCAACCCCAAACCAAAACAAGCCAAGTCGAACCGAACCAAGGGCAAATTAAACCAAGACTAGGCTAAACAAGACAAGTCAAAATACGGGTCACCTGACAAACATCAAAAATTCGTATACGTATACTGAAAATACGTATAACAAAAAACGGGAGTGACAACTCTACCCACCTTAAAAGAATTTCGTCCTCGGAATTTAATCACGAGGCTAGAAGTGTCGGGGCAAGCTATACTAACTACAGGCAATCTACAACTAGCCGTCAATCAAGCAATCATTCATGCAAGCAAGGAAGTAAAATCATAAGGCATAAGGAAGATATTATACCTTATGAGTCAAACAGGTGTGGATATCATGATCGGATATCATCCTTACGTTCCCAAGTTGACTCACCCAAAGAGTGATGACCCCAAGCAACACAGACTAAACTAATAGTCGTATTCTTGAGTATCTTCTTCCTTCGGTCTAATATGGATACGGGCCTTTCCTCATACGAAAGGTTGGTACCAACAACCAATTCTGAATGATCCAGGATATGGCTCGGATTCGGGATGTACCATCGTAATTAGGATACATGGAATACATCATGTACCTCACGTAATGACGACGGAAGAGCGAGACGATATGACACATCATCTACTCGCTCGAGAATATCAGACGGTCCTATATACCTAGGACTAAACTTTTTCCGTATGTCGAATCGAATGACGCCACGGGTAGGCGAGATCCTAAGGAATACATGGTCACCGACAGAAAACTCAAAAAGACGTTGATGAGAATCGACCAAATTGCACTGACGATCTTGTGCAACTCGAAGATGATCTCTAACTTGTCTGACCACCTCGATAGTCTGAGTAACCATTTCTGGACCAAGCATCTGCCTCTCGCCTATGTCATCCCAGGCTAAAGGTGATCTGCATTTTCTGCCATACAGTACCTCAAATGGTGCCATCTGGATAATGGCCTCCAAACTGTTATTGTAGGAGAACTCCACTAGATGCAGGTGATCTTTCCACGAACCAACGAAGCCAAGTATACAGGATCATAACATATCTTCAAGAGTTTGAATCGTGCGCTCTGACGGAGCATCTGTCTGCAGATGATAAGCTGAACTAAACTTGAGACGAGTCCCCAAACTCTCTTGAAGACTCCACCAAAAGTGCAAAATAAATCTCGAATCTCTGTCAGAAACGATACTGACTGTCACTCCATGGAATCTGGCTATCTGCCTGAGGTACAATCTCTGCTAGTTGAGCTATTGACTGTCCAATTCTGAAAGGAAGAAAATGAGCCACCTTAGTGAGTCTGTCAACTATAACCCATATAGCATCTCATCAAGCTGGGGATTTAGGTAACTATCACGACCTGCACCCATTTTTTTTAAACGGATACGAGACGTGTCCAAGCCAGCCTACGCCGCAGTGTCGACGGTAGAACGCTGTCACGGTCATGAAGATCAAAATCACAAATAATGCTCATTCATAAAAATTAATTTAACTTACAATGATCATAAGATTTACATTTGCAGAAAAATATAAACTTGTATAAATATTGGAATGACTACAACTCCGCTATCTAGCTAGTTTCTAGGCTTTTGTCTGCAAGTACCCCCGTATCTCCCATGCTAAGTGAATCTACGGCTAACCTGAAAAATGTTGGTTTTCAGTCAGGAATGGAACGAGCACAATTCATTGAATGCAATTTCAAATAAAGAAAATGACTATACAAGAGAGGTTAGACATCAATTACATGTTTTTGAAAATAAACAAAAAATACGGAAAACCAATAGCAAATAAATAGACACAAAATACTTTCTCCAACTGTTAGAAGTACCTTTGATATATGATCGGTCTCGGGACAATTATGTGACACGGTCTACACGGTCTAAAGTTACACGATCTATAGTTACACGGTCTACAGTTACACGGTCTACAGATAATTTTGCAATAAAGAAACACTGTCTACAAAAATAATAATCACGAACTACACAGTTTAAATGCAATAATAATCACGGTCTACACTGTCTTCTTTGCAATAAATAAATTACTGTCTACACTGTCTACTTTATAATAAATAAATTACTGTCTATACTGTCTACAAGAAATAAATGCAATAATAAACACGGTCCACACGGTCTAAGGTCAGATCATACATCCTTAGTACTTCTCATTCCCGACTCAACAATTTATAATAGAAAATAATCACATAACCAATAGCCAACCAATGAAATATAGTGAAAATCAATATCAAAATGCAGACAATAAATTGTACTCGCCTGTGGTCCTTTGCTGGTGAAACGACAATCCAAACCAATCAGTGTGCCCCAATAGTCAAAACTCGTACAACAGTCCCCAAAAGCAGAAATAAATATTACCAATGTTCTCAGAATAGTCAAATTAGCTAGGATTGCTCGTCTTTAAGTCCAATTCTGGATACAGAGGAAAAACGGTAATTTCGGGTCAAAACGGTATCCGCCGTTGGACCCGCTTTGCACCGAAAAGCATGCCAGAGTCAACGATCTCTAAAGTCATCAAACTATATGTCTATGGATCCAGTTTTTCGATACGAACCCAATCGTATGTCCAGAGTTCGATTCCGGCAGGCCGTGCACAAAATCGCCCGTTGAGTTGGACCGTGGGGCCTGCAAAACGGTGATCCAATCAACTGTCTCAGAATCGGACCAAACTTGGCGTACATGACCAGAAAAAGGATACGGTCTTGCTGGCATAAGTTTTGTCTCGATCTGACGAGCGTGCACAAAGTAATTGGGAAATTTACACAGAGGCCGATACGGTAAATTTTGACGGATACGCATCAAATTCGTCGCGCACACGCGACCAATTTGAATTCCGTCAAAGTTCACACGACCACGAAACCGTTACACATCTTTCGATGCTTTCAGTTCACGACCAAGTCGCCCGGTTTGGCGGGACGCACGTGGTATCGGAGAAATTTCATGAGTTTCAAAATAGATTTTTCTGGATTTTTCGAGACTCATAACTTCCTGCACCGACCATGAAATTTGAAAGTACGAACTTGATTTCACAGCCCTGTATGTGGTTAACAAAAATTGTTCAGATGGGTTTTTGAAACTGTTCTTGGATTGGCAAGTTTTCGCCCTTCAAAGTAGGGTGTTTGAATATCTAAAACTGTCCTGTTTCAGACAGTTTTCATCGATTTCCAATTCGACCTATTGTCTAATCGAATCCGATCCTATACAAACTAATTAGCAAGGTTTCTAGGTGTATACGTTGCGTGCATACCTGCATAGACGACACGTAAAACGATCACTGAACGATCGAGAAACACGCTGCCAAAGTCATTCGTCTACGGTTGTTATTGTTCCTGCTACCACTGCGGCTGCTGTTCGGTTGCTGTTCGTGCGCATTCCCGACGGTCCGTCGGCGGCCGACGGCACGACCAGGCCGTTCGCCTGAGATGGGGCGGCCGCTGCGGATGCGATGGTCCAGTTAGGGTTCCTCCCTCCATCGATCTCTTGATTTTATAAGCGCGGAACAATTTTACATGGATCGGGCCTGTGTATGTGGGGGCGGGCTATTGCATCCCCTGTATCAGGCTGATACGGGTTTGGGGACACGCGGACTTGGTCTAAACGAAGGTTGCTGGGTTCAGCAGTAAGGAAATTGGGTCTATGGGGGAATAAGCTATGGAATTCTCGGTTTAGCTGAGTTATGCTGGGCTGGGATTAGTTTAGGCGTGGTTTGGGGAACTATTCAGTTCTGCTAAGCAGCTGTGGGGAGCTGGGTCGGGCTCGGTCTGGCTCCCAACACCTTAGTCTTTTTTTTTTCTTATCACTATATATATATATATATATATATATATATAAAATATATATATATATATATATATATATATATATATATATATATATATATATATATATATATATATATATATATATATATATATATATATATATTCCTATATTTACTTATATAATATTCCCATAAAGTCTATATAAAACCCAATAGCACCTATTCCTATGTAGAGCCTATTTATATAATTATGAACATACATAGTAACATTTATTTGATAACGAAATAAATCTAACCAATAATAATAATAACAGTACATAATAATGACCTCAGTAATATTGATAATAATATTAATAATAATAATAATAATGAAATACAATAATCAATAATGGTGTACATACCATTATGCGCAGTCTAATAATTCCGAAATGTACGAAAACCCATTTTATGCAAAAGTCACTAAATATCACTAATAACAATATTTATAATATTTAATATGAATACTAGAAAATATTTATTAAATCATTAAACGAAAAACCACCAACTCACCAAAATACGTCAACACGCATGTCATCGGACGTCCCGCATGACTACATGGGCTCGGACTTGTCTTAGGTCCTATCTGGACTAATTCGGTACAACCGGGTTCCCTGAGACTCAATAATATAATTAATAATTAAATAAACCTTCGGTAAGGGTTAAGTCGCAACTTGGTTTGGTTTTGCTAGTTAGGATATCACTATGGCTCGGCCTTCCCTACCAGGGCTAATACACTAGTCTAAGCACGCTATTGCACTATCCGTGCCACGATTTCTAGTCACCGTGTACTCCAAAACTCCATCATGGCTAAAATCATTTACCGTAATGATTAACTAAATAATTATCTATAAAATCTAAAAAAATCACCATTCCAATAAAATAAATAATAATAGAAATATTTTAAATTTTTGGAAAGGGGAGCTACAAATCTACCCACCTTAAAATAATTTCGTCCTCGAAATTATAATTCATGACTATGCCTTAAAATCAAAGTCTACTATTACCTTAATCTCCTCAAATTTAATCACTCTAAAATATTCTATAACTTTCTCTAGCCATTTTATAACTCCGAATACTTGGGGATTTCTACCCACCTTTGGTCACACTACTCCTCAAAACATGGTCACTAAAATCTGATAGTTTTCTAACTTATTGCTAACAATTCTACCAACATATATCTAGGACGTATGGCATCTATAATTCCTCATATCTATAAACACCCAAATAGTCAAATAATCAAGTAATATTATAGTATAACTTAAGAATTTCTGATGAATTCTAGACAGCATGATTATTCGTTACCCGAAATAGGAAGGGACGAGAATCAAGAGTACAAGTAGGCAAGGAAGAATAATCGAGAGCGAATATGAAGATTCCAGAGTGGTAGAGAGTATTCAAGAATACAGATAGAAAGAAAGTCTATGAGCCATTGACCAATTTTGCTAGATTGGGCTACTCTAGTCCAGTTACTTGCTAAGTCTAAGAACCCTTCGTTTCTTAGAGGGGCTTGCAATCCGTGCAATATAGAAGTTCTGCTCTCGAAATTAATCTAAACAAGGTTCCATAATAGAACAAAATCTGGGAAAATCAAGATTGTGATCTTTCCGTGGTTATTTAAACACACGAGCAAGGGGTATAAATGCAATACAAGATCGTACCACGACTCCCAAGTAGATGGAATAAGGGTTACGAATGGCTTCACATTCTAAGAGGAAAAACTATATAATAGGTATAGGGACCTATTTCACAGAGTTCGATTTCATAGTCCAATTTTTGGGGTATGCATGGATGGTTTTACTGGATCTTAATGGATTCCCTAATTGGACATCACTCGTTGGTTGGATGAACCTTGGATTTCAATCTATGTTGACTGGACAAGATCCCAATGATAAAACTATTTTTACTAGGCTAGGGTAACCTAGAATAGGTTTTCACCCAAGTGGTTGAGTTAGATGCCAGTCAGATTGGTTAAATAGGTCCTGTAAGCTCTGGAGATGCGCCTTCCGTGACTTTTGTGTTTAAGTAGCACGAGAAGACACAATTGAATGGCACACTAGTGACAAGTGCATAATGGGCTTCGAGTAGCCCACGACCATATATTGGGTCGGAAAAATTGAGTCAAGGTTGAGAACTCTAATTGTAGTTGGGAAGATTATCGGTATTATGGTAAGGGTTATTGCTAGTCCTTTTTACCTGAAAGTCGTACCATAAAAATAGAGTGCAAGGGGACGTATTTGAGTGGGACATGATATACCTAGATGAAGGTGGACTCGTCAACATCTTGTATATGAAATTTGCTGTAAGATAACAACTGATCTCGTGCTCCGATTTCAATGACACGGTCGGGGACACAAAATGATCTAGATGAAAAGTGGGAGTCTAAGGGGCACTAATTATCATCCTAATAAAAATTATTCTAATCAATCGATAACCCTTGTATATCTCAAAATTTTAAAAAGCTTACAGCCAACCCACCTTAGAAGCTAGGGTATGGTTTTAGGAATAATGAGGTTAGAAAAATTCCAAAGTCCGGATATTGTACCTCGACTCTTGTGAATGAAGACTAAGGCACGGCGTAACAGAATACGATAGTTATAAGTCGAGTCAGTGATCGTTCCTCGATAAATGGGAAACGAGGGTGTTCAATGATTCATGGTCGACAACATGGAATGATCCATTCGTCCCCAGTATACAAGGGTTATCGACGGGGTAACCAACTCTAAGGCACATCCTATGAAAAAATTTCTAACAACTGAGTCGTAGATTTTCATTTGTGTCAGGCTGTCAGACTATTGTCACAAGAGTTCTAGGGGTATGGGCTTAAGGGTTTCCAGTAAAAGCAAGCTTCAAGCAATAATTTAGAGACTCACAACAAATTGCTTTCTTGAGACTAGATAGTCTCCTGGGTTGGCACTACGACTAAGGGTAAAACCCTACTCATTCTCAAATTCAAATGGCTTGAAAGTCCCAATAGTAGTTTGAGGGTCGAGAGGAGAACGAGTAACTCAATCACATGGCTGGCCAATGGTAGCTACACTTGGGTGTACAACTATCATAGCCATGGGGGATACTCTATATCTCTTTACCAATTAGAAGCTTCCGTCTTTCCAATCAGTGAAAGACAAAAAACCATAAAGAGTTCAAGGGAGATATCACTGAATACAATTACGTGATTCAAAGGAGAATGTATAATTCAAGAGGAATTGTCAATGTAGTCACGGATGGGATCATAGATACCTCGATATCTCCATCCACGTGGGATAGTCAAAGAGAGAGCGAACCGAGTGCACTACGGTTGATCAGACCGTAATACATCGATTCTGATTAGACAATATGTTAGTAGGCGTCCCCACTAAACATCTGTCTTGAATCAAGCTCGAGAACGGAGTGATCTTGCAAAACTAGGCTGTAATAGCAGCATTGGTCAAGGTAGTCAAAATACGAGTACGCGAGATTTTAAAAGGAGTTACAAGTAGTTTGAGTTTTGTGAGAATCAAAATTTACCAGGTGTTCTTGCTTATACAGTCTTCCTACTATCTTCTTATCCATAAAGCCTTGGCCGACTACTGGGTTATGGACCTCTATATTCTATATTACAGGTAAGCCTATTAGCGTCAATCAATTACCTTGTCAATAGATCACAAGGACCACGAAATGCTAGGTTGGGAGACATGCCACCCAACTTGCAGAACTGTCACTAGTATTGGATTTGGATCTTATGGGACACAGGATATTTTCTGTCCTCTATAGTATCATGAACTTGTAATCATGTCTGAAGTCATTTCACCGAAGATTATACCTTGCCCGTATACCCAGGCTGTGGTAAACCCTTGGTTTCGTGATTGAGATACGATATGTTATCTGATACTCTTCCTTATATTAACATAGGGTGACAGCGGTCAAAAGAGGATCACTAACTATAGTTTTTAGTAACATTCTATAACCTATATCTTCTCAAAACAAATTTCAACTCTAGGGGTCGTGTCTCGCCAGTGCGCTGCTGGCTGCAGTGAATCCATAGTCTTCATGATTCAATTAAATGGCGACAGTGCGCTGTTGTCCTGCCATTATGGGTTAACTAACATCCTTTTAACTATATCTGTAAAAATTCATGAACTCCTAGAGATTCAAACATGTTGACTAGGAAATAAAGCGTAAGTACTATCAGTCACAACCCTTAAAATAAAAGGTGAACAGGGAGGGAAATAACTGAAGACAAAGAAATACAAACATCCTAGTATCTATTTCATATGTACTCAAGCCTTCAAGGAAAAACTTGAATCGAATCTAACTTGAGGTTCATCTATGGATATCATAAAAATAATAACTCTTAGGGAAAAAATAGGAACTAAATAGGCAATTCGGACTAAGATGTGATGACGATATCTAAAGAGACAAGAGAAGGAATTGCACAATCTATCAGGGTTAGGTCACTAATTCTATGAGTCCTGTCATCAAATAAATAACCTATTCACATTGGGTCATATCAAGGGATAATAGTGTGCCTATGGGGATCTGACAAGCCGTCAAAATTAATAACTCCTTACTTAAATTGCATAACCTAGACTACCCATCGATAAAATTGTATAAGGGACTCCTAGTCCTAGTCATTCTCTTAAATTAAATTAACTCCTAATTCGTGAATGAGCATTTCCTAGTCGCAGGCTCGCAATAGTACGACTAACTTAAGTACCATCACGAGTTCACATGATTTGTGAAACCAGACATGTATGGGCCACCACAAAAACTTGTCACGACCCACACCCGTTTTTTTTAAACGGATACGAGACGTGTCCAAGCCAGCCTACGCCGCAGTGTCGGCGGTAGAACGCTGTCACGGCCATGAAGATCAAAATCACAAATAATGCTTATTCACAAAAATTAATTTAACTTACAATGATCACAAGATTTATATTTACAGAAAATATAAACTTGTACAAATATTGGAATGACTACAACTCCGCTATCTAGCTAGTTTCTAGGCTTTTGTCTGCAAGTACCCCCGTATCTCCCATGCTAAGTGAATCCACGGCTAACCTGAAAAATGTTGGTTTTCAGTCAGGAATGGAACGAGCACAATTCACTGAATGCAATTTTAAATAAAAAAATGACTATACAACAGAGGTTAGACATCAATTACATGTTTTTGAAAATAAACAGGAAATACGAAAAACCAATAGCAAATAAACAGACACAAAATACTTTCCTCAACTGTTAGAAGTATCTTTGATATGTGATCGGTCTCGGGACAATTAAGCGACACGGTCTAAAGTTACACGGTCTACAGTTACACGGTCTACAGTTACACGGTCTACAGATAAAATTGTAATAAAAAAATACTGTCTACAAAAATAATAATCACGAACTACACAGTTTAAATGCAATAATAATCACGATCTACACTGTCTTCTTTGCAATAAATAAATCACTGTCTATACTGTCTACTTTGTAATAAATAAATTACTGTCTACACTATCTATAAGAAATAAATACAATAATAAATACGGTCTACACGGTCTACACGGTCTAAGGTCAGATCATACATCCTTGGTACTTCTCATTCCCGACTCAACAATTTATAATAGAAAATAATCACATAACCAATGGCCAACCAATGAAATATAGTGAAAATCAATATCGAAATGCAGACAATAAACTGTACTCGCCTGTGGTCCTTTGCTGGTGAAACGACAATCCAAACCAATCAGTGTGCCCCAATAGTCAAAACTCGTACAACAGTCCCCGGAAGCTGAAGTAAACATTACCAATATTCTTAGAATAGTCAAATTAGCTAGAATTGTCTGTCCTTAAGTCCAATTCTGGATACAGGAGCAAAACGGTAATTTCAGGTCAAAATGGTGTCCGCCGTTGGACCCGTTTTGCACCGAAAAGCGTGCCAGAGTCAACGGTCTCTAAAGTCATCAAACTACATGTCTACGGATTCAGTTTTTCAATACGAACCCAACCATATGTCCAGAGTTCGATTCCGGCAGGCCGTGTACAAAATCGCCCGTTGAGTTGGACCGTAGGGCCCGTAAAACGGCGATCCAATCAACTGTCTCAGAATCAGACCAAACTTGGCGTATAGGACCAAAAAAACGATACGGTCCTGCTGGCACAAGTGTCGTCTCGATCTGACGAGCGTGCACAAAGTAATTAGAAAATTTGTACAGAGGCCGATACAGTGAATTTTGACGGATACACATCAAATTCGTCGCGAACACGCGACCAATTTGAATTCTGTCAAAGCCCACATGACCACGAAACCGTTACGCATCTTTTGATGCTTTAGGTTTGCGACCAAGTTGCCCGGTTTGGCGGGACGCACGTGGTATCGGAGAAATTTTATGAGTTTCAAAACAGATTTTTTTGGATTTTTCGAGACTCATAACTTCCTGCACCGACCATGAAATTTGAAAGTACGAACTTGATTTCACAGCCCTGTATGTGGTTAACAAAAATTGTTCAGATGGGTATTTTTAAACTGTTCTTGGATTGGCAAGTTTTTGCCCTTCAAAGTAGGGTGTTTGAATATCTAAAACTGTCCTGTTTCGGACAGTTTTCATCGATTTCCAATTCGACCTATTGTCTAATCAAATCCGATCCTATACAAACTAATTAGCAAGGTTTCTAGGTGTATACGTTGCGTGCATACCTGCGAAGACGATACGCAAAACGATCACTGAACGATCGAGAAATACGCCGCCAAAGTCATTCGTCTACGGCTGTTATTGTTCCTGCTACCACTGCGGCTGCTGTTCGGTTGCTGTTCACGAGCGTTTTCGGCGGTCCGCCGGCGGCCGACGGTGCGACCAGGCCGTTCGCCTGAGATGGGGCGGTCACTACGGATGCGATGGTCCAGTTAGGGTTCCTCCCTCCATCGATCTCTTGATTTTATAAGTGCGGAACAATTTTACATGGGTCGGGCTTATGTATGTGGGGGCGGGCTATTGCATCCCCTATAGCAGGCTGATACGGGTTTGGGGACACGCGGACTTGGTCTAACGAAGGTTGCTGGGTTCAGCAGTAAGGAAATCGGGTCTGTGGGGGAATAAGCTATGTGCTTCTCGGTTTAGCTGAGTTATGCTGGGCTGGGATTAGTTTAGGCGCGGTTTGGAGAACTATTCAGTTCTGCTGAGCAGTGGGGAGCTGGGTCGGGCTCGGCCTGGCTCCTAACACCTTAGTTGTCTTTTTTTTTCTTATCACTATATGTATATATATATATATATATATATATATATATATATATATATATATATATATATATATATATATATATATATATATCTATCTATCTATATATATTCCTATATTTACTTATATAATATTCCCATAAAGTCTATATAAAACCTAATAGCACCTATTCTAATGTAGAGCCTATTTATATAATTATGAACATACATAGTAACATTTATTTGATAACGAAATAAATTTAACCAATAATAATAATAATTGTATATAATAATGACCTCAGTAATATTGATAATAATAATAATAACGAAATACAATAATCAATAATGGTGTACATACCATTATGCGCAGTCTAATAATTCTGAAATGTACGAAAACCCATTTTATGCAAAAGTCACTGAATATCACTAATAACAATATTTATAATATTTAATATGAATACTCGAAAATATTTATTAAATTATTAAACGAAAAACTACCCACTCACCAAAATACGTCAACACGCATGTCATCGGACGTCCCGCATGACTACATGGGCTCGGGCTTGTCTTAGGTCCTATCTGGACTAATTCGGTACAACCGGGTTCCCTAAGACTCAATAATATAATTAATAATTAAATAAACCTTCGGTAAGGGCTAAGTTGCAACTTGGTTTGGTTTTTCTAGTTAGGACATCACTATGGCTCGGCCTTCCCTACCAGGGCTAATACACTAGTCTAAGCACGCTATTGCACTATCCGTGCCACGATTTCTAGTCACCGTGTACTCCAAAACTCCATCATGGCTAAAATTATTTATCGTAATGATTAACTAAATAATTATCTATAAAATCTAAAAAAATCACCATTCCAATAAAATAAATAATAATAGAAATATTTCAAATTTCTGGGAAGGGGAGCTACAAATCTACCCACCTTAAAATAATTTCGTCCTCGAAATTCTAATTCATGACTATGCCTTAAAATCAAAGTCTACTATTACCTTAATCTCCTCAAATTTAATCACTCTAAAATATTCTATAACTTTCTCTAGCCATTTTATAACTCCGAATACTTGGGGACTTCTACCCACCTTTGGTCACACTACTCCTCAAAATATGGTCACTAAAATCTGATACTTTTCTAACTTGTTGCTAATAATTCTACCAACATATATCTAGGACGTATGGCATCTATAATTCCTCATATCTATAAACACCCAAATAGTCAAATAATCAAGTAATATTATAGTATAACTTAAGAATTTCTGATGAATTCTAGACAGCATGATTATTCGTCACCCGAAATAGGAAGGGGCGAGAATCAAGAGTACAAGTAGGCAAGGGAGAATAATCGAGAGCGAATATGAAGATTCCAGAGTGGTAGAGAGTATTCAAGAATACAGATAGAAAGAAAGTCTATGAGCCATTGACCAATTTTGCTAGATTGGCTACTCTAGTCCAGTTACTTGCTAAGTCTAAGAACCCTTCGTTTCTTAGAGGGGCTTGCAATCCGTACAATGCAGAAGTTCTGCTCTCGAAATTAATCTAAACAAGGTTCCATAATAGAACAAAATCTAGGAAAATCAAGATTGTGATCTTTCCGTGGTTATTTAAACACACGAGCAAGGGGTATAAATGCAATACAAGATCGTACCGCGACTCACAATTAGATGGAATAAGGGTTACGAATGGCTTCACATTCTAAGAGGGGAAACTATATAATAGGTATAGGGACCTATTTCATAGAGTTCGATTTCATAGTCCAATTTTTGGGGTATACATGGATGGTTTTACTGGATCTTAATGGATTCCCTAATTGGACATCACTCGTTGGTTGGATGAACCTTGGATTTTAATCTATGTTGACTGGACAAGATCCCAATGATAAAACTATTTCTACTAGGCTAGGGTAACCTAGAATAGGTTTCCACCCAAGTGGTTGAGTTAGATGCCAGTCAGATTGGTTAAATAGGTCCTGTAAGCCCTGGAGATGCGCCTTCCGTGACTTTTGTGTTTAAGTAGCACGAGAAGACACAATTGAATGGCACACTAGTGACATGTGCGTAATGGGCTTCGAGTAGCCCACGACCATATATTGGGTCGAAAAAATTGAGTCAAGGTTGAGAACTCTAATTATAGTTGGGAAGTTTATCGGTATTATGGTAAGGGTTATAACTAGTCCTTTTTACCTGAAAGTTGTACCATAAAAATAGAGTACAAGGGGACGTATTTGAGTGGGGCATGATATACCTAGATGAAGGTGGACTCGTCTAGATCTTGTATATGAAATTTGCTGTAAGGTAACAACTGATCTCATGCTTCAATTTTAATGACACGGTCGGAGACACAAAATGATCTAGATGAAAAGTGGGAGTCCAAGGGGCACTAATTATCATTCTAATAAAAATTATTCTAATCAATCGGTAACCCTCGTATATCTCAAAATTTTAGAAAGCTTACAGTCTACCCACCTTAGAAGCTAGGGTATGGTTTTAGGAATAATGAGGTTAGAAAAATTCCAAAGTCCGAATATTGTACCTCGACTCTTGTGAATGAAGAATAAGGCACGGCGTAACGGAATACGGTAGTTATGAGTCGATTCAATGATCGTTCCTCGATTAATGGGAAACGAGGGTGTTCAATGATTCATGGTCGACAATATGGAATGATCCACTCGTCCCCAGTATACAAGGGTTATCGACGGGGTAACCAACTCTAAGGCACATCCTATGAAAAAATTTCTAACAACTGAGTCGTAGATATTCATTTGTGTCAGGCTATCAGACTATTGTCACAAGAGTTCTAGGGGTATGGGCTTAAGGGTTGCCAGTAAAAGCAAGCTTCAAGCAATAATTTAGAGACTCACAACAAATTGCTTTTTTGAGAATAGATAGTCTCCTGGGTTGGCACTACGACTAAGGGTAAAACCCTACTCATTCTCAAATTCGAATGGCTTGAAAGTCCCAATAGTAGTTTGAGGGTCAAGAGGAGAACGAGTAACTCAATCACATGGCTGGCCAATGGTAGCTACACTTGGGTGTACAACTATCATAGCCATGGGGGATACTCTATATCTCTTTATCAATTAGAAGCTTCCGTCTTTCCAATCAGTGAAAGACAAAAAACCATAAAGAGTTCAAGGGAGATATCACTGAATACAATTACGTGATTCAAAGGCGAATGTATAATTCAAAAGGAATTGTCAATGTAGTCGCAGATGGGATCATAGATACCTCGATATCTTCATCCACGTGGGATAGTCAAAGAGAGAGCGAATCGAGTGCACTACGGTTGATCAGACCGTAATACATCGATTCTGATTCGACAATATGTTAGTAGGCGTCCCCACTAAACATCTGTCTTGAATCAAGCTCGAGAATGGAGTGATCTTGTAAAACTAGGCTGTAATAGCAGCATTGGTCAAGGTAGTCAAAATACGAGTACGCAAGATTTTGAAAGGAGTTACAAGTAGTTTGAGTTTTGTGAGAATCAAAAATTTACCAGTGTTCTTTCTTATACAGTCTTCCTACTATCTTGTTATCCCTAAAGCCTTGGCCGACTACTGGGTTATGGACCTCTATATTCTATATTACAGGTAAACCTATTAGCGTCAATCAATTACCTCGTCAATAGATCACAAGGACCACAGAATGCTAGGTTGGGAGACATGCCACCCAACTTGCAGGACTGTCACTAGTATTAGATTTGGATCTTATGGGACACAGGGTATTTCCTGTCCTCTATAGTATCATGAACTTGTAATCATGTCTGAAGTCATTTCACCGAGGATTATGCCTTGCCCGTATACCCAGGCTGTGGTAAACCCTTGGTTTCGTGATTGAGATGCGATATGTTATCTGATACTCTTCTTTATATTAACACAGGGTGACTGCGGTCAAAAGAGGATCACTAACTATAGTTTTTAGTAACATTCTATAACCTATATCTTCTCAAAACAAATTTCAACTCTAGGGTTCATGTCTCGCCAGTGCGTTGTTGGTTGCAGTGAATCCATAGTCTTCATGATTCAATTAAATGGCGATAGTGCGCTGCTATCCTGCCATTATGGGTTAACTAACATCCCTTTAACTATATCTGTAAAAATTCATGAGCTCCTAGAGATTCAAACATGTTGACTAGAAAATAAAGCGTAAGTACTATCAGTCACAACCCTTAAAATAAAAGGTGAACATGGAGGGAAATAACTGAAGACAAAGAAATACAAACATCCTAGTATCTATTTCATATGTACTCAAGCCTTCGAGGAAAAACTTGAATCGAATCTAACTTTAGGTTCATCTATGGATATCATAAAAATAATAACTCTTAGGGCAAAAATAGGAACTAAATAGGCAATTCGGACTAAGATGTGATGATGATATCTAAAGAGACAAGAGAAGGAATTGCACAATCTATCAGGGTTAGGTCACTAATTCTATGAGTCCTGTCATCAAGTGAATAACCTATCCACATTGGATCATATCAAGGGATAATAGTGTGCCTATGGGGATCTGACAAGCCGTCAAAATTAATAACTCCTTACTTAAATTGCATAACCTAGACTACCCATCGGTAAAATTGTATAAGGGACTGCTAGTCCTAGTCATTCTCTTAAATTAAATTAACTCCTAATTCGTGAATGAGCATTTCCTAGTCGCAGGCTCGCAATAGTACGACTAACTTAAGTACCATCACGAGTTCACATGATTTGCGAAACCAGACCTGCATGGGCTACCACAAAAACTTGTCATGACCCGCACCCATTATTTTTAAACGGATACGAGACGTGTCCAAGCCAGCCTACGCCGCAGTGTCGGCGGTATAACGCTGTCACGGCCATGAAGATCAAAATCACAAATAATGCTCATTCACAAAAATTAATTTAACTTACAATGATCACAAGATTTACATTTGCAGAAAAATATAAACTTGTACAAATATTGGAATGACTACAACTCTGCTATCTAGCTAGTTTCTAGGCTTTTGTCTACAAGTACCCCCGTATCTCCTATGCTAAATGAATCCACGGCTAACCTGAAAAATATTGGTTTCCAGTCAGGAATGGAACGAGCACAATTCACTGAATGCAATTTTAAATAAAGAAAATGACTATACAACAGAGGTTAAACATCAATTACATGTTTTTGAAAATAAACAGGAAATACGGAAAACCAATAGCAAATAAATAGACACAAAATACTTTCCTCAACTGTTAGAAGTACCTTTGATATGTGATCAGTCTCGGGACAATTATGCGACACGGACTAAAGTTACACGGTCTACAGTTACACGGTCTACAGTTACACGGTCTACAGATAATATTGCAATAAAGAAACACTGTCTACAAAAATAATAATCACGAACTACACAGTTTAAATGCAATAATAATCACGGTCTACACTGTCTTCTTTGCAATAAATAAATCAATGTCTACACTGTCTACTTTGTAATAAATAAATCACTGTCTACACTGTCTACAAGAAATAAATGCAATAATAAACACGGTCTACACGGTCTAAGGTCAGATCACACATCCTTGGTACTTCTCATTCTCGACTCAACAATTTATAATAGAAAATAATCACATAACTAATGTCCAACCAATGAAATATAGTGAAAATCAATATCGAAATACAGACAATAAACTGTACTCGCCTGTGGTCCTTTGCTGGTGAAACGACAATCCAAACCAATCAGTGTGCCCCAATAGTCAAAACTCGTACAACAGTCCCCGAAACCTGAAATAAACATTACCAATGTTCTCAGAATAGTCAAATTAGCTAGGATTGCATGTCCTTAAGTCCAATTCTGGACACAGGGGCAAAACGGTAATTTTGGGTCAAAACGGTATCCGTCGTTGGACCCGCTTTATACCGAAAAGTATGCCAGAGTCAACGGTCTCTAAAGTCATCAAACTATATGTCTACGGATCCAGTTTTTTGATATGAACCCAATCGTATGTCCAGAGTTCGATTTCGGCTGGCCGTGCACAAAATTGCCCGTTGAGTTGGACCGTGGGGCCCGCAAAACGGCGATCCAATCAACTGTCTCAGAATCGGACCAAACTTGGCATACAGGACCAAAAAAATGATACGGTCCTGCTGGCGCAAGTTTCGTCTCGATCTGACGAGCGTGTACAAAGTAATTAGAAAATTTATACAGAGGTCGATACGGTAAATTTCGACGGATACGCATCAAATTCGTCGCGCACACGCGACCAATTTGAATTTCGTCAAAGCCCACACGACCACAAAACCGTTACGCATCTTTCGATACTTTCGGTTCGCGACCAAGTCGCCCGGTTTGGTGGGACGCACGTAGTATCGGAGAAATTTCATGAGTTTCAAAACAGATTTTTCTGGATTTTTCGAGACTCATAACTTCCTGTACCGACCATGAAATTTAAAAGTACGAACTTGATTTCACAGCCATGTATGTGGTTAAAAAAAATTGTTCAGATGGGTTTTTGAAACTGTTCTTGGATTGGCAAGTTTTCGTCCTTCAAAGTAGGGTGTTTGAATATCTAAAACTGTCCTGTTTCGGACAGTTTTCATCAATTTCCAATTCGATCGATTGTCTAATCGAATCCGATCCTATATAAACTAATTAGCAAGGTTTCTAGGTGTATATGTTGCATGCGTACCTGCGAAGACGATACGCAAAACGATCACTGAACGATCGAGAAACACGCCGCCAAAGTCATTCGTCTACGACTGTTATTGTTCCTGCTACCACTGCGGCTGCTGTTCGGTTACTGTTCGTACGTATTCCCGGCGGTCCGTCGGAGGCCGACGACACGACCAGGCCGTTCGCCTGAGATGGGGCGGCCGCTGCGGATGCGATGGTCCAGTTAGGGTTCCTCCCTCCATCGATCTCTTGATTTTATAAGCACGGAACGATTTTACATAGGTCGGGCCTGTATATGTGGTGGCGGGCTATTGCATCCCCTGTAGCAGGCTGATACGGGTTTGGGGATACGCGGACTTGGTCTAACGAAGGTTGCTGGGTTCAGCAGTAAGGAAATCGGGTCTGTGGGGGAATAAGCTATAGGATTCTCGGTTTAGCTGAGTTATGCTGGGCTGGGATTAGTTTAGGCGCGGTTTGGGGAACTATTCAGTTCTGCTGAGCAGCTGTGGGGAGCTGTGTCGGGCTCGGCCTGGCTCCCAACACCTTAGTCTTTTTTTTTTCTTATCACTATATGTATATATATATATATCTATCTATATATTCCTATATTTACTTATATAATATTCCCATAAAGTCTATATAAAACCCAATAGCACCTATTCCTATGTAGAGCCTATTTATATAATTATGAACATACATAGTAACATTTATTTGATAACAAAATAAATTTAACCAATAATAATAATAATAGTACATAATAATGACCTCAGTAATATTGATAATAATAATAATAATAATAATAATAATAATAATAATAATAATAATAATAATAATAAAATACAATAATCAATAATGGTGTACATACCATTATGCGCAGTCTAGTAATTTCAAAATATACGAAAACCCATTTTATGCATAAGTCACTGAATATCACTAATAACAATATTTATAATATTTAATATGAATACTAGAAAATATTTATTAAATCATTAAATGAAAAACCACCCACTCACCAAAATACGTCAACACGCATGTCATCGGACGTCCCGCATGACTACATGGGCTCGGGCTTGTCTTAGGTCCTATCTGGACCAATTCGGTACAACCGGGTTCCCTAAGACTCAATAATATAATTAATAATTAAATAAACCTTCGGTAAGGGTTAAGTCGCAACTTGGTTTGGTTTTTCTAGTTAGGACATCACTATGGCTCGGCCTTCCCTACCAGGGCTAATACACTAGTCTAAGCACGCTATTGCACTATCCGTGCCACAATTTTTAGTCACCGTGTACTCCAAAACTCCATCATGGCTAAAATCATTTACCGTAATGATTAACTAAATAATTATCTATAAAATCTAAAAAAATTACCATTCCAATAAAATAAATAATAATAGAAATATTTTAAATTTCTGGGAAGGGGAGCTACAGTAACCCAGTTACAAAATCTATGGTAATATGCTCCCATTTTTATTCTGGGATCGGTAAAGGTTGAAGAAGTCTAGATGGTCTCTGATGTTCAGCCTTGACTTACTGGCAAACTAAACAATGAGAGACAAATCGAGCTATCTCCCTCTTCATGCCATTCCACCAGAAATGCTGACGGATATCACGAAATATCTTCGTGCTACCAGGATGAATTAAATACTGTAAACTGTGAGCTTCTGCCATGATCTCTTGTCTGATGTCATCACTGGGTACACAAAGACGCATTCCATGTCGAAGCATGCTATCTTCGTGAATGTATAACTCTGCTCTTTTTTCTGCTTCATATTCTGCCCTAAGTTGCTGAAGCTTAGAATCCGTTGACTGAGCTATCTTGATCCTCTCAACTATGATGGACTAAACTTGCATAATAGCCATCAATGCCACATTGGTAGGAAGAACTATCTCTATACCCATCTTCTGAAGATCTGCTAATAACTCGGGTTATGCTGTTAGAAAATAAGCTCCTACTTTTCTACTCAACGCATCTGTAACTACGTTGGCCTTCCCAGGATGATATTGCAGGTTAATGTCATAATCTACCAATGGGTCTAGCCACCTTCTCTGACGCATGTTAAGATCCTTTTGGGTAAACACATACTTAAGACTCTTATGGTCGGTGAAAATCTCTACCTGATCTCCATACAAATAATGCCTCCAAAACTTAAGTACAAAAACCACTACTGCTAACTCCAAGTCGTGGGTTGGATAATTTCTCTCATGATCATGAAGCGGACGCGATGCATAAGCTACTATCTTGCTATGCTGCATCAAGACGCATCCTAATCCTTTGTCTGAAGCGTCACAATAAACTAAAAATTCTCCAGTCCCATCCGGAAGCATGAGAATGGGTATCGTCATCAATCCTTGCTTTAACTTCTCGAATGAACTCTGACACTCTGCTGTCCAAGCAAATTGTACATCCTTGCAGGTCAACTGTGTCAATGGCGCTAAAATCTAAGCAAAGTCTGATACAAATCGCCGGTAATTGCCCGCCAATCCTAGCAAACTATGAACCTCTGTGACGGTACTGGGTACTGGCCATGTCTCTATAGCTACTATCTTCTGGGGGTCCACTTTTACTCCACCTCTGGTGATGAAGTGACCTAAGTACGAAATACGATCAAGCCAAAATTTGCACTTGCTAAACTTCATATACAACTGGTGCTTTCTGAGAATCTGAAGGACTACTCAGAGATGTTGCTCATGCTCTACTTCATTCTTGCTATAGACCGAGATATCGTCTATAAACACTATCACGAACTGATCCAAATAAGGCATGAATATTCGATTCATGAATACTGCTGGCACATTGGTCACTCCGAATGGCATAACAATAAACTCCTAATATCCATATCTAGATCTGAATGCCGTCTTTAGGATATCTTGCTCTCTGACTCTGATCTGATGGTACCCTGACCGTAAGTTAATCTTCGAGAATACTGCTGCTCCACTGAGTTGATCGAATAAGTCATCTATCCTTGGTAGGGGTTATCTGTTCTTGATTGTTACAAAATTCAAGGTACGATAATCAATACACAATCTTGACGTACCATCCTTCTTTTTTACAAGAAGCATCGGGGCTCCCCAAGGTGATCCACTAGTACGAATGAATCCTTTGGTTCTGAGTTATTCAATCATCTTGTACAAGATCTTCAATTCTGATGGTGCCATTCTGTGGACTCTCTCTGATACTGGTGCCATCCCTGGAATCAAATCAATGGTGAACTCTTTCTCTCTCTCTAGCGACATGTCTGGAAGATCTTCGAGAAACACGTCAGGAAATTCTTTTACTACTCTGGGAAACTGAACTACTTTTGCTACTGCCATCCGCAAGACTGGTGGAGAAGGTTCTACTCCGCCTCTAGAAAATGAAAACTCTTCTTCGTCAGGAATACCAAAAATAATCTTGCCAACATGGCAGTCTACTCTTGCATATTGATCCTTCAACCAATCCATTCCTAGGACCACATTATAGTCGGCCATCGAAAATTCTATCAACCTAGCAGGAAACTCTCTACCGCTAACTACGATTCGACACGAGGAAAACTCTATCTACTCCCATAAGACCGTTACCAGTAAGTATATTGAGCCTTACTGATAATGACTCAGGGTCCAATCCTATCCGTGTTGTGAATCGTGCAGACATAAATGAATACGATGCACCCGAATAAAATAATATTGATGCTGGAAAAGAGTTAACGAGAATGGTACCTGCCACCACCTCACCTGATACGAATTCTTCTGCTATGGTCAGAGCCATAGCTTGACCCTATCCTCTTGGTGTCGGTCCCCTCTGCTGGTGACTTCTCTGTCTGTTCTGAACCTGAGCTTGGGCCTGGGCATACTGTTGAGCCTGAGGCGGTAACGGCATCAGAGGCTGGTACTGCTGCTGCTGTACTGGTGCTGGTGCCCTAACCGATAGACTGGTTAGGATTGATGAAGATGAACTGGCTCTATGCGAACATGACCTAATTCTATGATCCGATGCCCTACAAGCCAAGCACAACCCCTATGCTCTGTAATACTCTGAAATCACGTACCTAGGCTTCCCACAATGAGAGCAGCCTATTGTAGAAGATTGCTTCTGCTTCTGCTTCTGCTGTTGAGGATATATCGGAGTCGAGTGCTGAACTGACGAAACTGTGGTTGCCCTCCTAGGAGCTCCAATGGTCAAGGTCCTAGCTGTCGGGGACGGGGCAGATGACTGAGATAACCGTCTATGAGGCCTCTTCCGTCCTCTAGTTCATCTATTATCCTTTAGAAGGTATTTTTATGCCACTTTGCTGCTCGCAAAACTGTATCAAATGTCTGGTGCTCAATCTGCTCCACTGCTAGAATGATCTTTAGATGGAGTCCCTGCTGGAATCGTTGCGCTCGGTCCAATTCGGTCACCACCAAGGTGGGAGCAAACCGACTAAGCCTACTCGATCGCATATCTATCGACCGTCCTTTCCATCTGCTTGAGATTGCTAAACCTTGTCTGCAAATCATACCGAGCTACTGCATCAAAGTACTTGGTCTGAAATTTGTCACTGAATACCGCCCACAAGATAGGCATCACCAAACCAACTGCTTGCATCGCCCACCAGCTGTGGGCTAAGTCCACTAACTGCAGGCGCACGACAGCCACCTTCTCTTCCTCTGGAATCCTAGCTGCCTCCAGAATGACCTCTATATCCTGAAGTCATGCTTCAGCAGCAATAACATCTTCACTGCCATCAAAGAATGGAGGGTTCAGGCGCTTGAAGCTGTTAGCCGCATTGTTCCCTTGATAACCAACTCTGCCTATAGCTTCTTATACTGACTACTGCAGGGTATCGCCACGACGATCTTGTGATGTAAGCAAGTTCTGGATGAGTCCCATCATGGCTCTATTGTCAAGCTCTGCAGGATGGACTGGATGAACTGGTTGCTCTAGATCCCCGAAAGGCATGACTCGTGATGCTGCTCCTGAGTGCTGGGCTTGGTCCCCAGGTTGCTGCTGGTTTACTGGAGGTGTTCCACCTGGCTGATCTGTAGGACCGGGAATAATGCCACTGAAGAAAATGACGTGGGGAACAATAAGGAAGGACCAAGATAGATCATGGATAAAGCACCTTATCAGGTCTCAGGAAGATTAGAAAGCACGAGTAGAGATCAAGGGCGAATGCTGATTGAGACATCTATTTCGTAAAACCCTCACACATCTTGATTTACAAGACCTGCATGGGCCACCACTTAAACTGTGTCACACTCCAGAACCAGAATACTGGAGAGCGGGGGACAGACACAGCCAACTACGTACATTGAAGTGCAACCCACCTCGCAATACGTTCACAGATGTCTAGATGCATGAGGGTTTATCTAAAATCCATCAGTCTCTTATGGTTAAGAACAAGTCTAGTGTCTCAATTTCAAGTAAGCAAATAATTTTTATAAGATGTTAGATCATCAGACATATGAAGTAAGGTGTCCCAAACATTACATATTCAGATGATCATGAAACTAGTCATACAAAATGCGAAGACTAGCAAGAGTTAAGTCATACATGATCAACCCTAGGATTTGTCAATCATGTTACAGCCCTTAGGCAGACAGAAATAAAGTTTTAACACGAGCTAATACGTGCTCGGTGGCTAAACGCCACAAAAGAATAAGTTACATTAGAGTGGGAGAGCAAAATAAAAAATCCACTCGTTGCCACGGTTACGCCTGGTGTTCACCATCTGGCTAAAAGGTAGGTAGATCCTCGGGTATCACTCCGAAATCTGGCCATACAAAACCAGCTGGGTCTGACCCCAGAAAGAGCAAGTGCAACAAGGGGGGCTCCACTTAGGAACTAAAACCAACATAAACGGAATAGAAGAACTGATAAAAGAACATAATTAAATAACACAAAAGACATGCCTTAAAGAACATAGTAGCTTGTATTAAGAAAATAAGAGGTGGAATATAATTCCCATGTTAATCATGAGACAATCATTCAGGCACGATCCATCAAGTCCTACGGCTTGCTATCATTAGCTAACCAGGGTTGTCACATGCCTAGTTACTAACAAAATGCAATGAGATGTTCCCGCAGTCACAAGCCCTGTAGACTATCCAGGTTATCTAGGCGGGGTTGAAGAGTTATCAAGATTACTGGTGTACTTTCGTACTTATGAATCAAGAAGTGCAACACATGACAGTGCATTGGAAATGTGTCCTACTCGTCGGCAGGCTACAAGTCCATAGGTGTGGCCTGGATAACGGGATCGCATGTAACTGGAAAATCTCTCTATATGAACTACTTGATCAATCTAGTAATTACCCTAGTCAGATTTATTATGAATCCCTGACCGTGGTAACCAGGAATCCATGTTCTAATCATGATGCAAGACGAGACCGATAGCTTGTACTGACACAATCAACCGCGGATTCAAGGCAAGAGTTATACTTAGCAAGACAGAAATAGTTGTCGTAACAGCAATCAAGATTACACATGTCATATCAGGTTTGCTTGTCATGTCAAGAGTACTTGTCTGGAGTGTGCCTCGATAGGCTACTATCAAGAGTATCAAGATGGCTTCATATTATGATAATCAAGTTACTAATTCAAGATCATCAAGTGGTCAAGTCGGGTCGCCGCAATTTAGGCCAAGTATATAAACATACAAGGAAGATCAAAGACATTCATGGATGATTGAGACTATTAGTTGCATAAAAACTCTAATTAAAGAGAGAAGCAAATTTTTGAAGCCAAGACAAAGATCTACAACTTTTATGTTTTGAGTTTTACGAGATTCTAGCTACAAAATAGCTCAAACGGGCAAAAACAGCCATTCGCGCACGGGCACGCTGCTCGTGCGGACAAAACTGCCCACGGAGTGAGGATCGCGCAAGCACGGCGCCTGGCGCACGACCAACGAATTGCACAGGTGCGCGACAAGCGAAACGCGTAGCGTACGGGTGCACGGCGCACGGCAGAAAATTGGGGGGGTGCACGGCACGGAGGCAAGGAGCGCGCGGCCAACGAATCGTACGGGCGCACGGCGTACGAAATGTGCAGTGTGCGGGTACACGGCGTGCATGGCATGGAGGGACGGCATGCGGGCGCACAATAGAAAATTGTGCAGGCGTGCGACGCACGAAACGTGCAGCGCACAGGTGCAAGACGCGTATGGTACAGAGGCACGGTACACGGGCGTGCGATAGAAAACTGTACAGGCGTACGGCGAACAAAATGTATATTGTGCCGGTGCACGGCGCGCATGGCGTGGAGGCACGACACGTGGGTACGCGACAAAAAATCGTGCGGGCGTGCGGCACGCAAAACGTGCAGCGCGCAGGTGCACGACATGCATGGCGTGGGTGTACGACGCACGAAATGTGCATCGTACGGGTGCACGGCGCGCGGGCGCGCACGACACTGTTCATCTTGCTGACAGCACCGAAGATGTGCCGGAACCCATGAACACAAAAATGCCATAACTTCTTCATATGAGGTCGAAATCAAGCGGTTCAAAAGTCAAAATTGGGTAGAATTAAATTTCCCACAACATGGAACCATTAGTTTTTGAAAATACCAAGTTTTTGGAGATGAAAACCAAGAAAAACAAAAAAACTTTAAAACTTAGATCTACAAAAATGTATCCATCAAAACTAAAAATCCCAAGTTCTAAAGATGCTTAGAATCAAGCAAGGAAGACAATGGAACAATAAAATTTGAGATACATCATGAAGCAAGTTGCACTTGCCTAGGGCTTGGTTGGTGGGAAGAGTAATGAAGAAGATGGAGAAACAAATAAGAAATTATTGAGGAGAGAGAGAGAGAGAGAGAGAGAGAGAGAGAGAGAGAGAGAGGTTGGTATATATACCAAGCCAACTCATTCCAACCCAACCCCAAACCAAACCAAGCCAAGCCAAGCCGAACCGAACCAAGGGAAAATTAATCCAAGGCTAGGCTAAGCAAGATAAGTCAAAATACGGCACCTGACAAACGTTAGAAATCCGTATACGTATACTAAAAATATGTATAACGAAAAATAGGAGTGACAAGTCGGAAGAGACCTCCTGTTGCTCTACTTTTTATACCGCACTTGTTTTTTTTGCTTTGATTTTGGTTTATTGAATGCGTTTTCGTGAATACTTTTAATAGATTTTATTGTTTGCGTTCTACGAACTTCATATTTATATCGAACTCAGAATAGAAGGGTAAAGTGCTGATGCATTGCTTGTGCAATTTTAGGTGATCTCATAGGTGCCGTCTAGCGTAACAAGACCTTCTTTCCTCTCATCTCAAACAGTTAAAGTGAGTGGCTGACCCTTCTCTCCATTGACCCTTTTGCTTTCTAAACTAATCGATGACACAATATAGTAGAATGCTTGTCTTTATAAAATTTAATCAATGAACTGTTGTAGGATTTCTCACGTGCACTTGCTATAGAACTGCTATGTCATGACTTACTACATGCTTACTTGTTATGCCTGATATAGAACTGTGTTAATGAACAAATCAATCAATGAATAAATGTTCCTACGATAAGGCGGGATACGATGTAAATGTATAAGTTTCTTGTGAATAACTAGTTCAGTCTAGCTTGGTCATTAGACAACTTGTGCACTAGATATAGTTTCCTTGAATGGTAATCCGGAGGGCCACATAACCGATTCGACCTAGGAAAAACAGTGTAGTTGTGTTAAATCCTTGCACGGGTGATTCAGAAACTTTCAGGGGGCTCACAACCGTGCGGAAAGGATCGCCATCTAACCAAGGCTATAGTCCAGGATGGCTTGTTATGCCAGTAAACTTCGCATAAATATACATTGTATGTAAAACCCCAGCTTTTCCTAATATTTTACTATTATTTATTTTTTTAAACAATGTAGGTATATTTGGGTAAGTATCTAGACTAATTAAGGGGAGGGTTGAATGTGATTCTATTTAGTATTTAACATAACAAATATTTTATATATGTTGTATGGAGGGAGTAATTTGACACAAAATAATGATTAGCTATATAAATTTTATTTAATATTATTCCTTGGCAAATTTCCTGGAGTCAAAACTATTTATCACTGATTATATATTTTACATGTATATAAAAAAGAGACAACTTTCTCATAAATAGAAGAAATATATGTTAAATTATATTTATGAATTTAATTTTAGATTGTCATAACTATTATTAGATTTATTGAGTATACCCCCCAACACACACACACACACACACACACACACACACACACACACACACACACACATATATATATATATATATATATATATATATATATATATATATATATATATATATATATATATGTTGCAAAGTTATATAAGTATATGTACCCGTTATAATTTATAGTAAAATTTTTGTACTGTTAGAGTATTGATTTTTATATACGTATGTATATATAGAAACATATGTATATCTATATAAAATAGGTATATATTAGGTATATATAAGTAGTATGAGATGAACTCACGAGATATTGAAATCAATATCTCGTGAGCTCCAAAAACCAATACACCCCGACCCCTCCAAACTGAATTGAAACAACAGCAGTGATCTTCCGAATTTTTGAACAAGCAAAAACTCAATCAATCTTACACCATTTTGGATCAGATTTTCTCTTGATCCAAACCGACCCTATTCTCTATTAGATTACACTAAATCTCGATCTGAATTGCCTTCGAATTGACTAAAGAATTCGATTAAAGATATGCCCATGTAACCGACTGTTCTATTGAAGAAACCTACGAAGAACTCCTCCTCAAACCCTAAGAAAATTCTCCTGCGAACTCGCGCCGATGACCCAGAGCACCCTCCCCTGACTGGACGACCCCTCCTGACCACCAACAAGTCACCACCGGCTGCCACTCCGTCGGGGAGGCTTTCAAACCCGACAGCAAAGTAGAGCATCGCTCTGTTCCATCGACAGCCAGGTACCGTATTTTCCCGTCAATTTTATCGCATCCACTCGATTAGTTTTCAATTTGTAAATTTCTACTAGAAGCCTATACGACCTACTCTGAACCCATTCAAAGGAATTTAGTGATAACCCATGAGATCTATCAGAAACTCGACACAAACATCGTCGAAACACTGACCGAAAACAGAGCCTAGCACCAGTCCAACCTTGACTCAAATCTTTTGGCCTAATATATGGTTGTAATCTACTCGAAGCCCTCTATGCATATGCTACTAGTGTTTCACTCAATGGAGGCCCCTTGTGCTACTTAAACACAAAAGTCACAGAGGGCGTATTCTCGGACTTTAGGAACCTGGTTAACCAACCTGGCTGAAAAATTTGTCCGATCACTTAACTTGGAACCTATGGAAGATTACCCTAACCTAATAGGTATGTCTCAAACTAATTTCATAGCATCTCGCCCAGTCAATATAGATTAAAACCTATGATTCATTCAATCAAAGGTCGATGTCCCATTTAGGAATCGATTAAGAGCCAGATAAACCCATCATTGCATATCGTCATATTTGGGCTATAAAAACCAAACTTAATGAAATAGATCCTTATACCTATTATGTAGTCACCATCTCTTGGTCTACTAATTCTCCTTCCATAAATTTTGTAACCATATCTCTTGTAGCCTATGTTATGAGATGAATGGAATCATGCTGTACCAACTTGTTTTCGGTTATGCTTGACTAAGACCTTCCTACTGTCTTGATGAAATGTGGTCAATACATGGGCAATGTTAAATGGGTAATACTTAGGCTTTCCATAGAGTCCATGGCCACAATTAGAAGTACCTCGTATGCTCATACATCTCTTTTACCTTAATACTGGTAGAAGTCCTATTATTGTGCCTTCCACGATTAACCAATTTCTGTATATTGGGTAGAACCTTGAACTTAGTGTACTCCACCTCTTAGAATAGGATGCCAAATTGGATTTCATTCATAACCGTTCTTCCATCTGTTTAGAAGTTGCGATACGATCTTCGTATTGCACTTTATATTCCATTGCTCGTGCGTTTAGATAACCGCAATAAAAATCGCAACCTTGATTTTTCAAATACCGTTCTATCATAGAATTGCATCTTAGTTTCAACTTCGAGAACAAAATTTTTTGTAGTGCATAGATTGCAAGCCTCTTTAAGAAACATAGGGTTTCTTTAAATTTGTCAATGATTGGGATAGATTAGTTCCAAATTGAACTAATTAAACAGTGGTTCATAACGTCCACTCCTATCCTTAACAATTGATACCACCTACCGTGATTTTAATAATTAGAGTACAACACAAACTTTTCCTTCCAACAAATTTTACCCTTATGAACTAGACCAGTCAAGCTACACACATGACGTACATGTCACACACAAACTCACATTCTTGTGCTTCATTTCAATTACACCACAAATATAACATATTTCCCTTAGAACAAAATCATAGATGCCTATTCTGTTCTATTGATTTTAGCCAGGCAACATTAACCCATTTCCTTAAGTAAACTAAATACCCATGATCCATACAAGATGCACCATACCTATAACATATGCTTTTCACTCAAGCCAGCACATGCCTTCTACACAACACCCAACATTGATCCCGTACCACTAGTTGTTATGACTTGCAGGATCCAGACCCTTATTAAATCGTATTTTATAGCAAGGTTCGGGACTTGTTATAGATTCTCATCTTTTAACCCAAAAATTATTCTTTTCCTAAATTCTTCACTCTCACCTTTTAGTTGCCTATGTTAGACGAAGATTGAAATTCCGTTGAACCTACACATTCTAGTTATATTCGAACAAGAGCTCCCTACCCTCTTGTTGAGAGCATGATCGATAGATACAATGTTAAACGGTAATAATTCTTCAAAAAAAAGTTATTGACCAAGAACGCCATGACAATATCTGGACTCACTTAGAATCCGTGACAGCCGACAGAGGTGTCCAATATCCTCGTGCCTCTCCCTAGAAATTGTCCTTATTAGAAGCCTGGTAACTTCGATTTTTACGGTTAGCCAACTTTTATAAGTTGGGTAGGGCTTTGAACCAAGAATACCACATCTTGTAGAATATGACGTCAATATGAACTCCTATGATAACCACCTTCCCGTCATTACGGAAACCAAGTTACGAATTGACGTACCTGCCCTCCTTTGTATTAAATCTTCTTTTGTTTATATTAAAATATTTTTTATTTCGAGGACAAATTTTTTTATAAGTTGGGTAGAATGTAAACCCTAGTTTTTCTTAATATTTTATTATTATTTTTTAAAACTATGTAGGTATATTTGGGTAAGTATCTAGACTAATTATGGGGAGGGGTG
>JANAVB010041814.1:1574558-1589558 GCA_029216955.1 Iris pallida | reverse complement strand
AATTAGGTATATATTAGGTATATATAAGTAGTATGAGATGAACTCGCGAGATATTGAAATCAATATCTCGCGAGCTCCAAAATCCAATATACCTCGACCCCTCCAAACTGAATTGAAGCAACAATAGTGATCTTCTGAATTTTTGAACAAGCAAAAACTCGATCAATCTTACACCATTTTGGATCAGATTTTCTCTTGATCCAAACCGTCTCTATTAGATTACACTAAATCTTGATCTGAATTGCCTTCTAATTAACTGAAGCATTCGATTAAAGATATGCCCATGTAACTGACTGTTCTATTGAAGAAACCTACGAATAACTCCTCCTCAAACCCTAAGAAAATTCTCCTACGAACTCGTACCGATGACCCAGAGCACCCTCCCCTGACTGGACGACCCCTCCTGACCACCTGCAAGTCACCGCCGGCTGCCACTCCATCGGGGAGGCTTTCAAACCCGACAGCAAAGCAGAGCATCGCTCTATTTCATCGACAGCCAGGTACCGTGTTTTCCTGTCAATTTTATCGCATCCACTCGATTAGTATTCGATTTGTAAATTTCTACTCGAAGCCTATATGACCCACTTCGAACCCATTCAAAGGGATTTAGTGATACATGAGATCTCTCATAAACTCGATGCAAACATCGTCGAAACACTGACCGAAAACAGAGCTTAGCACCAGTCCAAACACCCTACTTTGAAGGCGATTTCTCGCCAATTCGTCAACAACCTTGATATTTCGTTTGAAGGGATTTATAAACAACATATACGAGATGGAAAACCCTCTTTTATTTTTATTTTTCATCGAATAAATTCTTGTTAAATCAGTTTCAAAGATCGACAAAAACAATGTTTAAAACCTGAAGAAATTATGAAAAACCTACCGATACGGCGTGCGCTCCAGCAAACCGAGCGACATGGTCGCAAACTATACACATCAAAAGGCATGTATGGATGTTGTCGACGTATGGGAACTGACGGAACTCAGTTTTTATGTGCGTGCATGAAGAAATCAGTGTGTATCCGTCAAGATACCCCCGTATCGACCTTTTGCAAACTTGGCCATAACTTGGTGTACGTTCGTCGTATCGAGACAAAACTTGTGCCAACAGGACCATATCGAAATTTTGGTCCTGTGTGCCAAATTTGGTCCGATTCTGAGAAGGTCGACCAGAACACCTATTTGGCGGGTCTGTGACCCGATCCAACGAGCAAAATTGTACACGGCCCGTCGGAATCTAACTTTGGACATATGGTTGGGTTCGTCTCCTCAAACCGAACCCATAGACATATAATTTGACAACTTTAGAAACCATAGATATTGGCACGCATTTTGGTGCAAAATGGGTCCAACGACAGACATCGTTTTGACATAAAATTACGATTTTGCTCCTGTTTTAAAATTAGACTTTTGGACAGGCATTTCTAGGCATATCTTTTATTCCAAACACGTTCGTGGTGTTTATTTCAGCATCCGAGGACGTATGAGGGATTTGGCTTTCATCGCTTCACTATTTTGACGGTTCGAGCTATTGGATGTCGCCCTTTTGCACATAACCTCAGGCAAGAAACCTTACCATATTTACTGTTTATATTATTTGTATCTTATTGTAGTTCTGCATGGTTATTTCTAGTTCCTTAGTTATTTTCCTATTATTTCTTCCTGATTTAATTACCATGCTTCCTGCTATATATAATGTAACTGCTAGTCACACTTTATTATTAGTTTGAAACCTTGTCTATGAACCTAGAGTTAAGGGACTACCTTGTCAGTTGCATTCCATAAACTTGACACAGTTGTACCACAGGATATATGTGAGATGAATAGCATATAGAGGTACTTGCGTGTTGGCTTATCCCTAGTGTGTATGCGTTAGGTCTAACTGCTAATAGAGGCATGTTAGGTGACTTAGCTGTTAGTAAAGGTAAAATGTCATGGATACGACCTAATAGGTGCATAGGGTGGAGAGAATAGTTCCTTAACATGTGGGCCACGTTTGCACTTTCCTATTATTGCCGGTTATCTTCGCTGGAGATACGATCCTACACCCTGATACCTGATTTTCTGCTGGCATCTGACATTCGATGAATGTTATGCTTTGAGGTTCCTGGTATCCTGGTGGGACCATACCTGAGTTTTCTGTACCTGTAGTCAGAGTGCCCATGTATTGAAGGTTTGTTCTTAACTGCATGAACACAATAGAATGGTTAGGTAACCTTAGTCAATGTCGTGTCACCCCTGTTCCATTAGTAGCTTAGGACGATGTCACATCGCGGAATAGTATGCTCCCCCTTATCCTTATTTGGTTATAGGGTAGTCCACTATTTCGATGATGAGATATTGAACCTTGTTACGTTTGTGACTATTTTACTTTACTTGTGATTTATGACATATTATATATATTCAGTTATGCGGCATGTTCTTCCTATATCTTGTTACGTCCCTCTGAGAACCTGGTGATCTCTCCAGGTGTGTGCTTCTGTGATATTTACAAGTGTTCTAGCCAAGGCCATAATCTTCTCCATTCCTTCGCGGAGGATTGCCCTTGGGTCGACTTGCTACCTTTCCTTCTCATTTTCTCTCATGTATTATCCTTCTCATTTAAATGGTTGGTAATGGATTTGTCTCTGCCCAACTACATGTATAAATGACAAATGTTATAGTTAATTTATATTATTATTCTCTTATTTGGTGGATGAGATTTAGTTATCTTGGTTTACTGTATTTACAGCTTATGTATATATACGAGTTTTCCATATATTGGAGTATATTTCGTATGTATGCAGCTGGCATGTCTACGTACTTAGTCTCAAGTATTTTGGGACTGGGGTGTTACATGTTTTTGTGGTGGCCTATGCCGGTCCATTTGTCACTTCGGTTACATTACCGTACCGATGTGACCTGCATATAGGATTAGCATATAGGAATCTCATCTACAAGCTTGAATCTCCTTCCTCGATATCCAATTTCAAACTCTCGGTTGACTACCATAATTTTTTCTGTTTGATTCCTTTTACACCGTGGAACATATCTTTTTCCTTCGTGCTTGTTATAGAGGTTAGGAAGTTGAATCATACTGTTTATAGATGTTATATTGCTCACCCTAGTAGTTGACTCTTGTAAGTTGGGTAGTATGCCTCGCGGCCTACCACCCCGTATCCTTATAACCCATTAATGAAGTGTAACTGGGTGATAATAAATATATGCTAGTGTAGGAAGATATGTTTGCCTAGAGTATAGAGTTTTAGTAGCCCATACTCCATTGGTCAACCACGGCCTGATACAAGAGGCAGTAGGACGACTGTATAAGCAGGAACACCGGACAAGACCTAGATCTTTGTGAAACTTGAACTCTTTATTACTGTTTTCATCATTATCTCCCGTACTTATACCTTGCACTATCATGAATGATGTCGCTATTTATAGCCTAGTTTTGCAAGCTTATTCTTTATCGAACTTGTTCAGGATATATGTATACTGGAGACGCCCACTAACATATTGTCTAATCAGAATCAGTGTATTATGGTTTGATCAACCTTGATGCATTTTGTTCGCTCTTTATTTGATTATCCCACATGGATCGAGATATCGAGGTACCTAGGATCTCATCCATGACTGCATTAACAATTCCTCTTGAATTATACATTCGTCTTTGAATCACGTAATTGTATTCGATGACATCTTTCTTAAACTCTTTATTGCTTTCGTCTTTCACCAATTTGGAAAGACGAACGCTCATAATTGGTGGATAGATACGGAGTATCTCTCATGGCCATGATAGTTGTATACACAAGTGTAGCTACCATCGGCCAGCCATGTGACTACAATATTGCCTTAAGTTACTCGTTCTCCCCCTCGACCCAAAACTAATATCGTGACCTTCTAGTCTTTGAGTTTGGAAATGAGTAGGATCTTACCCTGGGTTAAACCACAAACATAGGAGACTATCTAATCTCTAGAAAATCAATTATTGTGAGCCTCCAATTACTCAAAATTGGTTCTTGGCTTAACTAGCAACCCGTATGCCTTAACTCAAACCTTGCTTGACTAGGCTCCAAAGTTTAGACAAGAGAGGAATATACCAAAATCAAGGACAAGCATTGCAAGGACTGTGGTAGCCACCCATTCTAAGAGTAGAGGTTCAACAAATGTTACTCTAGGTACAAAATTCTGTTATCAAAGAAGTGACTTAGCATTAGAATAACACATTCACCAGCCTAGCCAATATCTGTAGCATGACGCTCTGTCATTATGCTATACTAGTTATCAGCAGTGATGTAAGAGCACTACATTCGATACCACTAGAACCCGTATAACCATAGTCTGGTAGGCTTAACACAAATAGAAGTTTACGACTTAGTCGTAGAGGTCAATTATATGTTGTGCTTTAGAGTTCGTTATCCTACCGATAGACTCTCGTATATCATGGACAAGTGGATCATTCCATCTTATCGACTCATGTATCAATGTGCGCCATTATTTCCATTTATTAGAACTCGGGGTACGATCTTCGAAGCTGGTTCATAACTACCATATCACGTTATCGATCACATCGTGACTTATTATTACCAAAGGTTAAGATACGATGTCGCGACTCAAATATTTCTAATCTCATTATTCCTAAAAACCATGTCCTAGTCTCTAGAGTGAATAGATTGTAAGCCATTCTTAATGTTAGGAATTATGGGATCATTGATTGACTGAGGTAATTGGTTCTCATTAGGATGATAAATTAGTGACTCATAAACTCCCACTTTCTTTATAGATCTTTTGTTATCCTTTACCGTGATGATGATATTCGAAGCACGAGACCAGCGGTTACCTTCCAACAAATTTAACATACAAGACCTAGATGAGTCCTCCTTCATCTAGGCATATCATGTCCCACTCAAACATGTCCTCTCGTACTCTATTTTTATGATGCAACTTTCAAGTCAAAAAGAACTAGCGACAACCCTTACCATAACACCGTTGTACTTTCCGACTGCAATTAGAGATCCAACCTTGACTCAAATCTTTTGGACCAATATATGGTTGTAATCTACTCGAAGCCCTCTATGCACATGCCACTAGTGTGTCACTCAATGGAGGCCCCTTGTGCTACTTAAACACAAAAGTCACAGAGGGCGTATTCTTAGACTTTAGGAACCTGGTTAACCAACCCGGCTGAAAAATTTGTCCGATCACTTGACTTGGAACCTATGTAAAATTACCCTAACCTACTAGATATGGCTCAAACTAATTTCATAGCATCTCGCCCAGTCAATATAGATTAAAACACATGATTCATTCAATCAAAGATCGATGTCCCATTTGGGAATCCATTAAGAGCCAGTTAAACCCATCCTTGCATATCGTCAAATTTGGGCTATAAAAACCAAACTTGATGAAATAGATCCTTATACCTATTATATAGTCCCCATCTTCTGGTCCACTAATTTTTCTTCCATAAATTTTGTAACCATATCTCTTGTAGCCTATGTTATGAGATGAATGGAATCATGCTGTACCAACTTGTTTTCGGTTATGCTTGACTAAGACCTTCCTACTGTCTTGATGAAATGTGGTCAATACATGGGCAAAATGAGTAATACTTAGGCTTCCTATGGAGTCCATGACCACAATTAGAAGTACCTCGTATGCTCATACATCTCTTTCACCTTAATACTGGTAGAAGTCCTATTATTGTGCCTTCCACGATTAACCAATTTCTGTAGATTGGGTAGAACCTTGAACTTAGTGTACTCCACCTCTTAGAATAGGATGCCAAATTGGATTTCTTTCGTAACCGTTCTTCCATGTGTTTAGAAGTTGCGATACGATCTTCGTATTGCACTTTATATTCCTTTTCTCGTGCGTTTAGATAATCGCGGTAAAAATCACAACATTGATTTTTCAAATACCGTTCTAAATAGAATTGCATCGTAGTTTCAACTTCGAGAACGAAATTTTTCGTAGTGCATAGATTGCAAGCCTCTTTAAGAAACATAGGGTTTGTTTAAATTTGCCAATGATTGGGATAGATTAGTTCCAAATTGAACTAATTAAACAGTGGTTCATAACGTCCACTCATATCCTTAACAATTGATACCACCTACCGTGACTTTGATAATTGGAGCACAACACAAACTTTTCCTTCCAAAATTTTTTACCCTCATGAACTAGACCAGTCAAGCTACACACATGACCTACATGTCACACACAAACTCACATTCTTGTGCTCCATTTCAATTATACCACATATATAACATATTTTCCTTAGAACAAAATCATAGATGCCTATTCTATTCTATTGATTTTAGCCAGGCAACATTAACCCATTTCCTTAAGTAAACAAAATACCCATGATCCATACAAGATGCACCACACCTATAACGTATGCTTTTCACTCAAGCCAGCACATGCCTTCTACACAACACCCAACATTGATCCCGTACCACTAGTCGTTATGACTTGTAGGATCCAGACCCTTACCGAATCGTATTTTATAGCAAGGTTCGGGACTTGTTATAGATTCTCATCATTTAACCCAAAAATTATTCTTTTCCTAAATTCTTCACTCTCACCTTTCAGTTGCCCATGTTAGACGAAGACTGAAATTCCGTTGAACCTACACGTTCTAGTTATATTCGAACAAGAGCTCCCTACCCTCTTGTTGAGAGCATGATCGATAGATACAATGTTAAATGGTAATAATTCTTCAAAAAAAAAGTTATTGACCAAGAACGCCATGCCAATATCTGGACACACTTAGAATCCGTGATAGCAGACAGTGGTGTCCAATATCCTCGTGCCTCTCCCTAGAAATTGTCCTTATTAGAAGCCTGGTAAGTTCGATTTTTACGGTTTGCCAACTTTTATAAGTTGGGTAGGGCTTTGAACCAAGAATACCATATCTTGTAGAATATGACGTCAATATGAACTCATGTGATAACCACCTTCCCGTCATTACGGAAACCAAGTTACGAATTAACGTACCTGCCCTCATTTGTATTAAATCTCCTTTTTTATATTAAAATATTTTTTATTTTGAGGACGAAATTTTTTATAAGTTGGGTAGGATATAAACCCCAGTTTTTCCTAATATTTTATTATTATTTATTTTTTTAAACTATGTAGGTATATTTGGGTAAGTATCTAGACTAATTAAGGGGAGGGTTGAATGTGATTCTATTTAGTATTTAACATAACAAATATTTTATATATGTTGTATGAAGGGAGTAATTTGACACAAAATAATGATTAGCTATATAAATTTTATTTAATATTATTCCTATTGAAATTATGGCAAATTTTCTGGAAGTCAATACTATTTATCACTGATCATATATTTTACATGTATATAAAAAAAAGAAAAAAGAGAGACAAATTTCTCATAAATATAAGAAATATATGTTAAATTATTTTTATGAATTTAATTTTAGATTGTCATAACTATTATTATATTTATTGACTACACACACACACACACACAAAAACACACACACATATATATATATATATATATATATATATATATATATATATATATATATATATATATATATATATATATATATATATATATATATATATATATATTGCAAAGTTATATAAGTATATGTACCCACATAATGGGTTATAATATATAGTAAAAATTTTGTACTGTTAGAGTTTTGATTTCTATATACATATGTATATATAGAAACATATGTATATCTATATAGAGTAGGTATATATTAGGTATATATAGGTAGTATGAGTTGAACTCGCGAGATATTGAAATCAATATCTCACGAGCTCCAAAAACCAATATACCTCGACCCCTCCAAACCGAATTGAAGCAACAACAGTGATTTTCTGAATTTTTGAACAAGCAAAAACTCGATCAATCTTACACCACTTCGGATCAGATTTTCTCTTGATCCAAACCGACCCTATTCTCTATTAGATTACACTAAATCTCGATCTGAGTTACCTTCTAATTAGCTGAAGCATTCGATTAAAGATATGCCCACGTAACCGACTGTTCTATTGAAGAAACCTACGAAGAACTCGTCCTCAAACCCTAAGAAAATTCTCCTACGAACTCGTGCCGATGACCCAGAGCACCCTCCCCTGACTGGACAACCCCTCCTGACCACCTACAAGTCACCGCCGGCTACCACTCCATCGGGGAGGCTTTCAAACCTGACAGCAAAGCAGAGCATCGCTCTGTTTCATCGACAGCCAGGTACCGTGTTTCCCTGTCAATTTTATCGCATCCACTCGATTAGTTTTCGATCTGTAAATTTTTACTAGAAGCCTATATGACACACTTCGAACCCATTCAAAGGGATTTAGTGATAACCCATGAGATCTCTCAGAAACTCGATGCAAACATCGTCGAAACACTGACCGAAAATAGAGCCTAGCACCAGTCTAAACACCCTACTTGGAAAGCGATTTCTCGCCAATTTGTCAACAGCCTTGACATTTATTTTGAAGTGATTTATAAACAACATATATGAGATAAAAAACCTCTTTTATTTTTATTTTTTATCGAATAAATTCTTGTTAAATCAGTTTCAAAGATCGACAAAAACAATGTTTAAAACCTTAAGAAATTATAAAAAACCTACCGATACGGCGTGCGCCCCTACAAACCGGGCCACGTGGTCACAATTTATACACATCAAAAGGTGCGTATGGATATTGCTGAGGTGTGGGAACTGACGGAACTCGATTTTGTTGCGCGTGCGCGACGAAATCAGTACGTATCCGTCAAGATACCCCCGTATCGACCTTTTACAAACTTGGCCATAACATCGTGTACGTTCGTCGTATCGAGACGAAACTTGCGCCAATAGGACCATATCAAAATTTTGATTCTGTGTGCCAAATTTGGTCCGATTCTGAGAAGGTCGACCGGAATGCCTATTTGGCGGGTCCGTAATCCGATCCAACGGACGAAATTGTACACGGTCCGTCGGAATCCAACTTTGGACATATGGTTGGGTTCATCTCCTCAAACCGGACCCATAGACATGTAGTTTGATGACATAGACCATAGATATTGGCACATATTTCGGTGCAAAATGGGTCCAACGACAGACATCGTTTTGACCCGAAATTATGATTTTGCCCCTGTTCCAGAATTAGACTTTTGGACAGGCGTTTCCTAGGCATATCTTTTATTCCAAACACGTTCGTGATGTTTATTTCAGCATCCAAGGACGCATGAGGGATTTGTCTTTCATCGTTTCACTATTTTGACGGTTCGAGCTATTGGATGTCGCCCTTTTGCATACAACCTCAGGCAAGAAACCTTGCCATATTTACTATTTATATTATTTGTATCTTATTGTAGTTCTGTATGGTTATTTCTAGTTCCTTAGTTATTTTCCTATTATTTCTTCCTGATTTACTTACCATGCTTTCTGGTATATATAATGTAACTGCTAGTCACACTTTATTATTAGTTTGAAACCTTGTCTATGAACCTAGAGTTAAGGGACTACCTTGTCAGTTGCATTCCATAAACTTGACACAGTTGTACCATAAGATATATGTGAGATGAGTAGCATATAGAGGTACTTGCGTGTTGGCTTATCCCTAGTTCGTATGCGTTAGGTCTAACTGCTAATAGAGGCATGTTAGGTGATTTAGCAGTTAGTAGAGGTAAAAGGTCGTGGATACGAACTAATAGGTGCATAGGGTGGGGAGAACGGTTCCTTAACATGTGGGCCACGTATGCACTTTTCTATTATTGCCGGTTATCTCCGCTGGAGATACGGTCCTACATCCTGATACCTGATTTCCTGCTGGCCTCTAACATTCGATGAATGTTATGCTTTGAGGTCCCTGGTATCCTGGTGGGACCATACCTGAGTTTTCTGTACCTATAGTCAGAGTGCCCATGCATTGAAGGTTTGTTCTTAACTGCATGAACACAGTAGAATGGTTAGGTAATCTTAGTCAATATCGTGTCACCCATGTTCCATTAGTAGCTTGGGACGATGTTGCATCGCGGAATAGTATGCTACCCCTTGTCCTTGTTTGGTTGTAGGGTAGTCCACTGTTTCGATGATGAGATATTGAACCTGGTTATGATTGTGACTATTTTACTTTACTTGTGATTTATGACATATTATATATATTTAGTTATGCGGCATGTTCTTCCAGTATCTTGTTACGTCCCTCTGAGAACCTGGTGATCTCTCCAGTTGTGTGCTTCTGTGATATTTGCAGGTGTTCTAGCCAAGGCTATGATCTTCTCCATTCCTTCGCAGAGGATTGCCCTTGGGTCGACTTGCTACCTTTCCTTCTCATTTTCTTTCGTGTATTATCCTTCTCATTTAAATGGTTGGTAGTAGATTTGTCTCTGCCCAACTACATGTATAAATGACAAATTTCATAGTTAATTTATATTTGCGGCCTACCACCCCCGTGTCCTTATAACCCATTAATGAAGTGTAACTGGGAGACAATGAATATATGCTAGTGTAGGAAGATATGTTTGCCTAGAGTATAGAGTTTTAGTAGCCCATACTCCATTGGTCAACCACGGCCTGATACAAGAGGCAGTAGGACGACTGTATAAGCAGGAACACCAGACAAGACCTAGATCTTTGTGAAACTTGAACTCTTTATTACTGTTTTCATCATTATCGCCCGTAATTATACCTTGCACTATCATGAATGATGTCGCTATTTATAGCCTAGTTTTGCAAGCTTATTCTTTATCAAACATGTTGTAGAAGCATAGAAAAGAACAGAAAAGTCCATATGGCTCAAAACAGGGGGAATCTCATACGGCTCAAGAATCTCTTAGAGCTTCATGCGGCTCAAAAATCCTTTAGAGCTCTATGCGGCTCAAAAGTCCTTTAGAGCTTCATGCGGCTCAAAAGTCCTTTAGAGCTTCATGCGGCTCAAAAGTCCCTTAGAGCTTCATGCGGCTCGAAAGTCCCCGATAGCTCCATGCGGCTCGGGAAAAGCCATGTGGCCCTATGCGGATCAAAAATAGGCCTCTACAGCTGGCTATGACTCTGTACAGCTGGCTCATTAAATGCTCTGACGCAGTGCGGCAGCTCTGACACAAAGGATTGACAGCTCTGACATAAAGGTAAAATGATGACTCTGACATAATGACGTGCTCCTAGAGAGACGAAGAAAATCTTTATAGCTGGCATGATCCACCAATTCCAAATCTCTTTATGCAGATCGCTTTAAGGACTTCCATGCGGCTCTGACATGAGGCCACCCTCATGCGGCTCAGTTATGGGGGCCACCCTTACGCGGTTCAGATAGGGGGCCATTCTTATGCGTCTCGGTTGTGGGGGCCACCCTCATGCGGCTCAGTTGTGAGGCCACCCTCATGCGGCTCGGTTGTGAGGCTACCTGTTTGCCATTGATTGTAAAAGAATAGAACAATTATCGGAGGACTGAACTTAGACTCACAATACAAACTCGCTCGTACAAAGAAAGCCTAGGGACGAAAACCTAGGTACAGCAGACTAAGTACGATTGTTTATTTTTGATTCTGGAGGGTAACGATAGAGGCTCGGGAAAGCGACGGCCGCTCTGCCTTACTCCTTGGACGATCAGTATGCAGCCTTGGCTCGGGGAAGATCTGCTTGGCGTTGACGAAGAAAGGCTCTTCTTACTCTCCTCGGGTGGCTCTCCTGGCTTCTCTCTCTCTGTGAGTACCAGAAAGAAAGGGGGGAGCTCTCTATGTGTAGATCTCTTTCTTCTTATTTTTTTATTCTTTTGTTGCCGACCTCTCTCCCTCTCCTCTTTTTTTTTGGGGAGGATGCTGGCTATTTATAGGAGTGGGGTGTGATCATTAGGGTTTGCTGATGATTATCTGTTTGGAATGTCGGCGCTTCCTTCATTCTATCTGAGCCCTTGATCCTGATCATAATGAATCTCGGCCACTAATGCTGATAGCACCAAATCTCATGAGCAGTTAATGCTGACTGCTTTAAATCCTCGTGATTGATTATGCCAATATTTGATTGCTCGCCACGTGTCCTATTAGCTTGATGATAAATGATATGCCCTGATCTCGGCAATTATGATAATGGTGTCAAATATTCTTGTTGGGATTCGGTTGAATCTTTAATGCCACGTGTTTTAATTGAAGGTCCTGCCAGGGCCGCATAGGATGGCCAACACTTGAACCGCAGGGAGATACTCTTCATGAGCCGCATGAGTCAATGCCTCATCGAGCCGCAGGGGACGAACTTTCTGTGAGCCGCATATGCGTAGTCTCTGCGAGCCACAGGGGACGAACCCTCCATGAGCCGCATATGCATAGTTTCTGTGGGCCGCCTGAGTTAACATGGTATTGAGCCGCATAGACCGGGCTATGGGTGGACCGCATATGGCGGATTCCTGTTAATCATATTAGAGTGATTCCTCAATGAGCCGCATGAAGCTGTTCTCTACCCGAGCCGCATGAGACTTTTGCCACGTGGCAATCTAGGATTTCTGACAGATCGGGTCAGAGATTGTCTTCTTTCCCCGAGGAGTCTGTCATTATGGCAGAGCCATTATGACGCTTTATGTCAGAGACGTCGCAGCCGTCGAGTCGTGTCAGAGCATTAAATGAGGCCATTACTCCCGTAGCCAGCTGTGGGGGGATCACACGTGGCGTCAATTGAGCCACATGTTCCTGCTGAACCGCATATATCCCCGAACCGCATGAGTCTGAGGGTCTTCTTTCGGGCCGCATGGGGCAACTTCAGTATGAGCCGCATAGGCTTGCTACCCAAAGCCGCATGGGCTATCTATGCTTTTATTCTAATATTTTCCATGCTTCTACAGGACCCCCTTCAAAGTTTTCAATTTGTAAAATTGAAACACTTTGAATAAGAAGCATGGCCCCGTTCATGCCGCATAGGATGTTCTTTTTACCTGAGCTTCCTGGCCGCATTAGCATCTCGGCCGCATAGATCCTTCTGGCCGCATAGGCTCTTTGCCACGCGTCCTGACCTCGTGAGCAAATCTTCATTAATTGCTTTCGATTTGATTTAACGCCGTCTTTTGGGGGAGGATCCCAAGGGTCGGTTTTTTGCTTTGACCGAAGCGTTCTCGCCTTTATTTTTGGAGGCGGCGCGTAATCCGTGGCGTCTTTCTACTTCATGGATTGCCTATAAATAGGAGTCTTTCAGCTCTTGGGGATTTCTTTATCTCCTTTCTTTGCTTGAATTCCCTGTTGTCAGTTTTGCTCTTCGTCGTCCTCCTTCATCTATCGACCATGGCTCCTAAGAGATCTGCTGCATCGAAGGCCGCAAAGGGCAAGACAGTTGCTGCGGCGGCGACTGCAGCGACGAATGTGGTCGCTCCTCCGTCGGCTGCTGTAGGCGTTGTCCATCCTGATGTTCACCCGCCTATCGCTGGTAAGGGGGTTACTTCCGAAAAACCCTAACTGCTTGCCATGGCTCTGTTGCATACTTTATGCACAAGCCACATGTACGAGATGTATCGATGTAGCCGCATAGGCACTTCGCCCATTATGGCCGCATGAGTTTGTCATATTCGATCAGTGCCGCATGTGTGTTTTCGACTTGGGCCGCATAAGCGTTGCTCACTTTTGAACCGCATGAACTTGATGGTTTGTAGCCGCAGTGGTTTATATGAGTCGAGCTTAGCCGCATGAATCTATAAACCCTTCTGAATCTGAGTTGTACGAATTTGGTTAATTCAGAGCCGCATGGGGCTATGACACGCAGACCCGCATGGACCTATCTGCTGATGAGCCGCATGAGGCCGTGGCAACCTTAGCCGCCTAGACTTCAGTAATCTTTTCCAATATTTCTGTCTTCTTTGTTTGTCTTCTGACCTTGTTTCTTTTGCCTGTCTTCAGTGACTCTGCCCGTGAATCCTGCTGGGGAACTTATGGTAGGCTCGCGTCAGTTAGCCTCGGGCGTTCATCGGGATGACCTAGTTCGTCAAGTGTCCGAACAGCTACTTGTTGATGAACCTTTAGAACGGCTAAATGTCATCAGGGTTCAATCCTTTCAATTCCTTGTTGATATGATAAGCTCTGGGCAGTCTGACGGGAAGTATCTGAAACCGGTCTTCCTCTTTGGGGATGCGTTGGTTGTAGAAAACTCCCGAGTGTTGGATGTTTCGGAGAGTTGGGATTTTGACCTGGATGGGATGCCGATTCACATCCCTATTATGAAGCGCCATTTCCCTTTTGAGTGGTTCAATATGATCGTTCTGGATAGGCAGATGCCGGACACCCTCACCCCAACCAGACCGGGGATGTTTGTTGGTAATATCCGTTATAACAGAGCCACTAGGTCAGTACGCGCAGTCAAAGATCCAGCCAGTCGGTCCGTGATGAGGTTAGTTCCAGGTACCTTCATCAACACCCCGGGTCCTAATTTTTTATTCTTCCAGGCTGATACCTTCCTGAGTCAGCTAGCTTGCAAAGGGTCCTATCCTATTGGTAGGTTGGTCCTGCCGAGCTGGGTACACCCCATTCCTCCGTGGGCTAATCTGTCTTCATGGATTCTACGGAAGTATGAAGAGTTTTTGCGGGGAGTCAACCTTTATGAAGCTATACGGGGTACCAGCCACGGATTGCCTGTTAATAAGCCACTGTTCATGGCCCTTCTGGAGATGTACAATCATCGAACGGGGACCTTTTTTACCCCTGTTGGAGAATTAGGGCTCGCTCTTCACGAGATGTATGCTGTCTCCAAGCTCCCCTAGGGGGATGAACCCTTCGAAGTGTATACGCCGACGAATGAGGAGCTCCAAAATTTGGATCAGCGATTCCCCGGTTTCGTCACCGTGTATCAAGAATTATTATGCCATCATAGCACCTGTCACCGGACGACTATCCAAAAAAATGATAGCTCGGAGGGGGACTCTCCCCATACTAAATCTTGGGTTGCATACCTTTTCAAATTTAGCACGGCTGGCCGAGTTACTTCCCGAGATCGTTTAACTCCTAAAGAAGTGGAGGTCTTGATGTCGACTGCCCGGAGGTCGAGGTCTCACAGTGACAGGTTCGGGAGCCAG